>DWAV01001037.1:0-15036 GCA_018231305.1 Noctuana lactifera
AAACAATGTACATACTTTTTTATTTCATAATAAACTATTATACTCATAATACTAAAAATGGTCTTTCCATTTTCTGGGTGCGCAGTAAAGAACATTTGCATTGTATTGTAGGTCTACGACGTAGGTACAATAGTATGTACATACGTCTGTAAATAACGTCTGTAAGTAACTAAAATATTATAGTACTAGTTAGTTTAGATAATTTAAAAAAGATGTAATATTGTGAATTCGCACAGTCGGGCACATCTAGTACGAGTATATGAATATAATAAAAACATATAAGTGTGTGAGGGAACCGTTTACTTTTTATTTTATAGTAACTCGACAACACCTCTGTTCAATAGCTCCACTTTTATATCGTTTACAAATGTAGCGAAAATTATTATTGGTCGGTTTTATTCCAGCGCCCACTGTTTATTTCCATATCGGAGACTCATTGTGGACTGTTGCTACGAGTTGCTACGAGTACGAGTACTATCTGAATAAATGTCTATGCATAACAACGCTGTTATTAGTAACATTATTTCTTGGCATAACATTATTTCTTAGCAAGATAGCCTGCTAAGAAATAATGCTGCATTTATTTCAGTTCCTTTCGCTTACTGTGAAAACAAAAAAATTCAGTCGGTTCCACACAATTCTACAATATTAAATAAGCTAATTGCATAATGTCAGTATTAGTTTTAAGTAAATCTGTTAATACGGTGATATCTCAGTGGTTAAGCATTAAGTCTCTTTGATTTAATTTAAGAGAAACGGCTACAAATCCTAGTGCCACGCACCAATGACTCTTCTTAGTGACACGGTAGCAATTAAATGTAAATTAGCTGCAACGGTAAAGAAAAACATTGAGACAAAACCGGCACGAATTTCGTAATTAAATATAACCTCTTAATCTCGAAAAACTAGTATGTACACCTTAATCGTAATCCATTATTATCTAAGTAAAGGCTATTATGGCTAACATAAGTTACGTTCAGTTGAAGACACACAAGATACTCATCTTCATAGTTAAGAGACAATTTTGTTCTGACATGCTGACGATAAAAGTTCAATCTATTCGCGGTTGTGTTTTTTTAGTATTCAGAGGGTTGCATGCATCTATGAGCATGAGAAAAGTCCATGCAGTGACGAGCTACGGAGCGGCCGGAGCGTCGGAGCGACAGACGAGCGAAGCGTGAGCGATTGTCATACGAGTGATGCGCGGCGTGGACGGGCGCGGGCGGGGTAGCCCCTCGCGTCGCCATTATCGATTGCCCCAGTTGAGAGAGGGGCGGAAATAATGATAGAACGAGATGCAACCACTGCTTGCCCTATCCGATGGCCAACAGTAACACCACTAACAACTGTATAGTGCAATGCAAGAGTATTGCTTGAGATAATACATTTAATCATCGCTTTCTTTTGTCTAATATAATGTTATTGTGCAAATACAGTCAACGCATATTTCGCTACTATTTGCCTATACGCGCGGGTCACTTTTATAGGATAAAAACTTTTAAATTCAAATCGAAAGTTTAAAATACTTTAGGAACTTCAGATAAATTAGACGAACTTCGATCCATCAAAGTAAACAACTTCACAAAGTCAGGCGTGGCAGTGACATCCTGCTTATATCTATCTGAACGGATCCCGTAATAGCTTCCTCAATCTCGGCGTCAAAGTTCTCATAAGGCGCTTCTTAACTAAGGCGTTAAGGAAGATAGTTAGTAAGAGGCCTTCGGCAGGGTCTTAAAACTTGGTAGAAACTTGCGTAACTCGATCTTCACGATCCGGCGGCGGCTGCCGGGCGTCAATGCGGCGATAACTCACAATACGTTATTAGCATAATAATATAATTGCCCATAAACGGAGCGACATGCCTGTCATTACTGCGATATCATTCTCATTATAAATCCAAAATGATTCCTAGATATTAACTCAATACCCTTTAGGGACAGGAATGACATCAACGTAGAACTAATAACCCAACGGTTTGTATTCAGATCTTCATATATTGCATTTAATTGTTTGTTCTTAAAAATATTAAGGTTTTATACACTTCCATTTACGATAGGTACGGAACCAAAGCAGCCACGGTGAGCATGTTTTTCAAGCTGTACCGTTATGTCGGCAATGGTCCATAAGTGTAATCAGTATTATAAACGACACAATGTTAGGACGTCGGGCCCATCATCAGTTATATTGATTTTACTATAAAACGTCCGCCAAGCAAGTGTCTTCTCTGCTATACGTTGAATTGCGATAGAATCTGAGTCAACCTCGCATTCAATGATAATAAAGAATAAAAAGTGTCGTCGTTTTAATGTTCGCTTTATGGGTACTAAGGGTTCGTTGGAATCGGAATGCTTCCCTATTAGGGCTGGTAAAAGTGCTTATTATACAATATACCTGTATTGTATGTACACTTGAAGGATTCCATTGAGTGCTAGTCTCGTAATTATATTTTAATGGGACTTAATCATATATTTTCTTTGTCACTTCATTACGCGTTGAATATGTTAGTGATTACTTCAAATAACGCAAAGTGAACGCCAAATTGGAACTTTACTTACAAGGAATACGCTGATTGAACGTCTCGAATTGACTTTAATAAATCCTTTGCTGACAATTCACATTAATTGCTTAATTCAGGAGAATGTAAAAGATCGGCTTTGAGAGCTTTGTTAGTGAGTAGAGTCAATGTCGTAAAGTGAAATCTACCGCTTAAGGAGATAAGCGTATAAATAAACTTGAGAATCCAATTAAGAAATGAGTGACGAAGAGATTTGCATAATTCTATCGACATCTTTATCGACATCTCTATAGGATAAAGGTGGATAATTATAAATAGTATAGTAAATCAAAATAGTATAGTAAAATATTTAAGTAATATTTTCATTTAAAATTAGGATTTTAAATAATAAACTAATAAAAAGTTGTTTAAATTGGTCCTAATTTGATTGTTTCTATAGCAGTTTCTTTCACGCTATACTTTTACAGTAAAATATTATACAACATATTACAAAATTGTTAATGCGAATTTTATTCTCGATACAGCGGTTATTTTTTCTGTATATTAAAAACACCAAGAAACGTTATTAAAAGTTAAATGAGTTTTCTAATATGACATTACATTTTTGGCTAAATTATGAGCGATTTATGATGTCGTTTTATTCCGTCAGTATCTACATAGGTACTTATATTTACGTATCACATTAATTCATCCCCCGACGTTCCGACAGAGTTGCTCATAAAATATGATTAATTAGATAGTCTACCGACCGATAGAGCCCTGACTTTGTTTAGCATGATCCCTTGGTTTTCCATCTTACAAAACGCACATTTCCTAGAGCCATTAAAATTTTACGAGTGAACTGGCGAAATGAATACCAGAATTAGGTTAAGGAGTAAGGGCCCAGTTCGCGTGACGTCCGCATCATATGATGCTAATTTCTTTCTTTCTTTGATAAATGAAACTCATTTCAAATACACTATGTTATTTATGTTATCAAATAAATTAGTTTTTGAAGTGTAGTAACAAAAATAAACTTTTTAAACTTAAAATAAAATTTATAAACTTAAAATAATTATATTGCCAAGTATTTTAAGGATATATCTACGTAATGAATTCATTACTGAGTTTATCCCAATTCTAGTCGTTCAGAAGTTATTACGTAAATAAAAGATGTGAACTTTACCACAGCAGTTTGGACCCTTTATTTTATCTTTAGTTTTTATTATTAATATTGAGTATGTAGAGAGATAATTTTATGTCTTTTTTTATTGTCGTTGTACATATTTAGGTTTATATTTTTTTGAAGACGATCTCAAAAATTATGAACTGTTAAAACTTTTGTTTCTAAAAAGATGTTAACCATACGAAAATATGAAGAGATAAGTACCTAACAGATATTACTCTAATATTTTTCAAACAAACAAAGGTCATAAATGCTATAAGATTCGACAGATTGCAGGCGTCTTTTGGTCGGCACGACGGCCCATCAACATTCGAAACACGTGCGCGTTTCTTTGTTTTACCCGCATATAACGAGATATTGTGATTCCACGCCATTACGACACCGCATACACAGAGATGCGAATATCCAACACCGCATTAGATACACGTTTTCTTATTAAGACGAGACATCGCCTGAATAACAATGTCCATATTGATCTACCAATGTTTTTCGTTTCCATCGAAGGCGGTTCGAATTTAGAATTCTTATCCCGGATATTATTTAGTAACTCGAAATATAGAAAATAAGGAATTACGTGACTATAAGATAGATAAGTAAAACAAATCATTAACATAACATTATTGAATACGAATATAATGCTATATCATTATCTGTAAGCTTCCAGAAACGACACTAGGTACAATTTCATATTCGCCATTAAAGCGCCTGGTGTATAATAATAATATGTAACACTTGTTTTCTGGCAACCGTTTGGCGTTCCTACCTAACGAAACGTTGCAGGTTGGTTACGCAAGGCTCGTTACGTAACCCAGATAAGCAAGGGGAAATCCTATCTTATTTGCGCCCTCGGATTAAAATTAAATTTCATGCAGAGGCTTCAGTAAATCGCGACGCTCCAAGGAGAAACCTCTCCTCATTGTCTACAATTAAAATTTTGTACGATGTAGTAAATTAACCTTACAAAACCGTTTGTGGGAAGAGGATATTGGAATATCAAATTTCATTTCAATATTCAGATTCAAAGTGTGTTGTTATATTTTAAATGTCGTTTACAACCAACCAATTTATTATAAAAATGGTTAAAACTTTTCAATGGTTCAAAAAAAAGCAAATTAATAAGAAGTAGTGAAACAGTACCGCATAATAAGCGATCTTTATTATTACCCTAGGATATCATATAACAACAAAAAGTAAATGTAGGCAATGTTTCCCGCCACATCATTATTTTTAATGTGAGGAAACAAGAAAGAAAAATTCCATATTGAATTGAATCCCAAATACGATAATAACATGTAAAGACCAAAATAGGAAGAAGATAAGGCAATCACATTGTATCACATCCGGGATATGCGTCAGATAATTTTCTTGTGAAGATATTTCATAAATCATACATCAATATAGGGAAAATGTAATATCAACAGAAGAGTCGTGGAACGACGAACACTGTTTGCGCCTCGTTGATTTGCAATTTGTTCTCGATTTAAAACTTTATAAACATTATTCTTTAAATCTAAGTAATAACAAAGTGCCTAGTCCAAATATTTTGGCTTGAAAAGGTCATGAAAACATATTTAAACAAAAACATTCATCAGTTTAATACAACCTATCCGACCGTTGTCACAAACTTCTATATTATGATAAAACTTCTTCGATCGATCGCAGTTTTGTCTCATTACTTCAGAAAAATCCTGTCAATTTATTACTTTAACCACAATATAACAAGCACCACTAGGCACAATAGTTTACTGGTTCTCCCAAACAATATACTGGAATTACAAAATGAATCACCCAGCAACATTGTACATTTGTAAAAATCAATACCTACGGTAAAATTGTTTCCGGTGCAAAAAATAAGCTGTTTCCTGTGAAAATCGTACAAGGAAACTTACTACAAGCGATGAGAAAAACGCGAAAGCTCAAGGTAAACTAGCTTACAAGCGTTGTGCTGGAAAGCGACGCAAATTTATTCTGACTAGAACGCTAAAAGATTGTAAGAATAACGCTAAAGATCAAAAGTTTATATAAAACCATTAACTTAGAACCGTGAATTTATCTGTGTGAAAGTTATTAAGTATCCTTTGCGTTTCAGGTAAGGTCGATTGCAAAAATTATTTATAGTAATAATATGTTTTGTTACCTATCCGACACTAAAATGAAACTTTGGTAGGTACCTATGATTTGGAAAATAATTAGGAAACGCGCGCGACCGCATTCCCCGATGGGTTCCAACTTGTGTTCATGCGCTTTTGTTCTTAATTTGTCAGAATTTTATTAAGTTTAATGAATTAATCAAGTTTCTTTTACTTTCGATTAAAGCAGGGTAAAGGGAAATATGCCAACATTAGATGTGGATGAAAGAAGGTCAACATGAAATCCATCCTTTACTGTAGAAACAAGCCTCTATACACACAGTCCCACAAATCGCTTTTACCCGCATTAACGTATTCTAAGGACCAAATCTTTGTTCTCAATAAATTTCCCAATAGAAGTAAATACAAAATATTAAAATAAATGTTAATCATTCAATTAACACAACAATACTAATGTAAACTATCTAGTCCAATATTACATTGGTATGCTTCAACATTGGTTTGATCGGCCAAAGTTCTCAATCTTGTTAAAATAAAGTTTAGTGTAGAGGGCAGGTAAATTCGTAGATAGGTTTAAACTACAAGAAGCATGTTCCGTGAAAATTCAATTTCAAGAAAGCAAGGTTTGAAAATATTTTATTAGGTTTCAAACAATGTATTGAATAACTTTGACGTAGTTACCGGAACCTGCTCTGCGGAGTTTCCTAACAACATATCAGTGTTACTTTTAAACTTCTCGGAGGAAAATAACTTTTATTTATTAATAATTTACAGGGTATTCGATTCAAGGTTTCGTGCTGTATTTTGCAAAATGTATTATTATTATTTTAAGTAATGTAGTTGTTTGTAAGTAGTGTCACTGTTAATACTATATATTAATGATTAATTACTTTAATTAGAGTAATAATTGGCTTGCAGATGCACTAATTAAAATAAAAAATTACATAATTTATTCACCATAAAACAATATTATTTGGTAGAAGGGCCCGAAGTTGACAACCATTGGGATCATTTTTGATCTGTGGTAGTGTCCAACAGCACCGATTTTGAATTCATTTTTATTGTTCCTGATTTCAGAGTTATGACAAATTAATTATTAACTAGGACTTCGTGTTTAGTGTTAATGTGGTGTAAATCCTACATATATTTCTTCTTGTTGTGCGGCCTACCTGTTTTCCCTATTGCTCCTACATTAGCGTCTGAGCCCTCGGCTGTCTAAAAGAGATCGCTGTTTTAGGGTCCGCCGTTTGTACCTACTGTACTGTGCTACCATTTAGTTTTTCATCTGTTTACGTTGTACAATAAAGGGGGTAAATAAATAAAGAAAGAAATAATATAATATACTCGTATTATCATATGATAATCTTAGCGTTACTTTACGTTTCTAAATAGTTATTACTATTTAGTGACTTGTATTGTAGTATTTGTAGTACAGTATACTCGTTGTTACAGTACTTTCGTTGTTAAATAGTCACTTAAGCCTCCACAAATATAATATTTCCTGTTTTTCGGGCTTATATTACAACGAAAAAGATAAATACGTAAAATGAGAAAGACAAACCTTGTCATGTAACTCACACAACGTGACACTCTTTGTGTAGCCGGAAAATTTATGATTGAATCGTCTTTCGTTACAAAGGCTTGAGATAACTGTAACGAGATAATGTTCCGCATCAATAAGGAGCTATCATTTTGTAATATCGAGTGCTTAGGCCTTCATTCCTTTATTCGTGGATAGGGTGTCAGAGCACGGCGCCTCAAAAAGAGTCACTTGGCCTTATAAGTGTCCATTAAGGAGCCGAGACTGAATATCATGTAACCCTATACGTTTGACATGTGATAAGAGCCCGTGAGAAAATTGATCTGATAAGAATTGCTACTTGGACTATGGAAAATATTGCTTAAATTTAATAAGATACATGTTTTCGACAATTGCGAAAAAAATACGTTGGTATACAATTATGCCATTTACTCGTATTTGTCATTTTATTAATCTAACTCTTAATTTATTGTAATCAGGTGCTACAAATTTTATATTTAATAGGCACTTTTCTAAAGCGCTGACACCGACCTTTAAAGTAAACTTAAGCCCCTGATTTGTCAAATATTATTTGATTAATCATTGAGATAATGAGTGAGTCGAGTTGATTTCTTATTGAAGTCGATTCATATTTTTTTTAAGTTACTATCCAATCATATTTTAAAAAGACTACAGTAAAAGATATTTTCCTAGGAAAGTTAACAAATATGACAAAATATTAAGTTATTCGTCGTTCGTTGACGTTTAGCTTATCGTGAAGTCAATATTCTCTTGGATGTTCAAATTGTCTAGACGTAATGTACTGCTGGCCAAGTTTATTGGCCCTACTTAGTTAAAGAAGAATTTTCTAAAAACTTTTATTCATTTTACAGAATTTCTCATGAAAACTTTCAGTCTTACTAATTATCTAACTCAACATTTTTATCTATTTAAGTACAGAGAAAAATGTTCTAATTAATATCTATATCACAGCGTGTATTTTACTCTCAAAACTGAATAAACTAGCTTTTAATTACGAAATGATCTAGTCTTTAATCGAAGTTTTGACAATGTAGTTTCACTACAGTGAAATTTATTATTCATTGGATTAAATGTTTTGTGTCTTTTATTGCAAAAACGAAAATGTTGCTTTCGTAAAAGTGTAAGTTTGTTCGATGGCATTACGATTGGCACACCTCCTTGATTAATTTAACTATAGGATGATTTTCTTCATAACTTTGTAAAGCTAAATAATGGTCAAGTTTTTTCTTTTAGTTTAATACTCACACTAACGATATCGCGGGCCAAAAATTGTTTCATAGTTAGTAGGCATATTAAAAATTTTAATAGATGCATAAAAGTTTCCGATAATAAAAGCCATTGTCGACATATGATCAGAATCCAAAATGTCTTCGCTAGATCCCACATTTCAAGGCAGCTTTGCTCCCGTATATTATGACAAACTCTCACACAATAGAATCGTTTATTATGAGCAAAATACCTGTTCTTGTTAGTATAACGTATTGTTAGCGAGACATTTATGAACTTTACGGATACGTTAATATTAGCTATTGTTTAACTAAGGCACCTATTTTATTTGCTTTTAAAATTGTTTAAGCGCTGTAGTTACTTATCCTGATTTTTCTTAGTTATTTCAATACCCACATAACACGAAAGTCTGATAGAAAGTTACCTAAGTATATTCTAATAAAGAATTAATCGAAGTGTATTAGAAAGGCTTGTTTTTAATAAGCAATTATGGTTAACTTACTTCGTATAATTTTCTAGATGAAATGTAAACAAGACCTGGTTTTCGTTAAGTTGTATTCACGGTAATCTTCATTGTTATTACAGTCACCGAAGCTGGGCCAGCAAGTATAAAGCGTACAAGGCGGTCTGTATTGCCCCGATAAGCTTTATTCCCCGTGAAGCTACCTCCGGTTTTCCTTTAGGTATTTTACTTTCACCCCACAGTAAGATACGAAACCTTTCCACAGTAATCTAATAATAGAATAGGTCAATTGAGTTTCTATTTCAAGTTAACAGAGAATTACTTTTGTTCTGTTAAGTGCTGTTTCTTTGGCTAACTGTTTTGGTTTACGTGATTGTTTGCAGGTTTCCTATTAGTAATATTTCTGTTAATTTAATTATGTTTTATACTTACAACAAATGTTTTATTCGAGCCTCGGAAACTCTATTTGGTATGGGTGGCTTAAAAAATACTGGCATGCAGTACCTACCTTTCTTGAGTATCTGATAGCTACTTAGGTACTACTCACCCATATTATTTGGGCATTTTTCTTAAAATCTTAACAATTTCCAGAATACTATTGAAATTTATTATAGAAAAAGTTATACTTTCTCTTTGAGATAAACGATACGAGACTACGGTACTTCGAGATACAACTACAATTCATGCTCCCCCGACGAATAACTGAGCTTTGAAATAAAATGCAAGAAAACGCCACAAGAGGTGTCGCGTCATGTCTTTGTCGCCAGCGTAACGCCTGTACTCCGACACCCACCATTAGTTTACATACAAATGGGACTCGTTTTACATAATCCATCCTATATAGCGGTAATTTGTTGCAAACCGTCTGGATAAGCAAATTTATTGCATCTTTCATACTGAATATTCGATGTCTTACTTATTTTAAGAAAACAAGTTCTCAAATCCGAAGATACATCTATTTTTGATTCTCTGTGTATTTAACTTTTTTATGTATCTTGACTCCATATCATCGTTGGCTTTCATTTTATCTTTATCATCATGACGCTATTTTAAATAATTTTATTTTACACTTATGTTAAGTAAACATTGTAAATTTAAATAAACTTTTCTTTTTTATACACTATATGCATATTTTTTATTTATTTTTTCACAAAATGTTTGTAATCTATTTAAATATACTGTGTATCCGTATATTATACTATAATAAACATTACGATACATAAGCATGTAAGTACCTGTGAGCTAAACATACTAGAGATAAAATTGTACTGAATTTACATATGAAGTTAGACTCGGAACGGCAACGTAAACTTTTCTGGAAATGCACCACCTCCAGGCTTCTAGGCTATCTTAGATTATATCGCTACATTGTATTGGATGACATCCCAGTGGAAATCGCGCTTCTATCGAAAATCTTTGTCGATTTAATATTCAAATACCATTAACATTTTAACGGTCTCATGAAATTCCCTAGTACCCATAAGGAATATCAAGGTACCTACTACTAATAAACAAATGGTATAGTTATAATCGTAAGTAGTTATAATTAATTTTTTGTTAGTTACATGCAAAACTTATATCCCCGTAATAGTATCTAAACACAGAATAGCGCGAAACTTGAGTAAATTATATTCTGTATGGTCAAGAGCGGCGAATTGAAATGTAAATGGCATACGTACAAAACAAGTGACTAACGAACACGACCAAAGTGGCGGGCGACGCATAGCTCCAAAAAGGGCCACAATAAACGTCCAATTCTATAGATGAAACCGCGTGTACATAATAAACATATTGTTGTTTAGTGTGTTGTGTCTGAGGTTGCTAACTTCAAAGTAACTCTATGTACAACCTTCATAGACACATATGCAGGATCTTCAGTGCATGTGAACTTTTGCTAAGTCGTTACCTACGAGCAATAATTACTGTTCGTAGGTCGTTACCAATATACAATATATATATTATTATACATACAATGTACTTAAATGTTCCTATGTTACTTCTATACTAGTCTATCTATACTAATATATTTTAAAGAGGAAAAGTTTGTAAGTGGTACTGAATTGTAGTAGTAGTTTTTTACTACTTGTTGCAACTTAATTATAGGTACTTAATATTTTTTTAACTACTGTTTTATAAAATCTAACGTAATTTATATGGTCGTTATTAAATGGTAGTAGCAAGTGGCTCTTCGATTGAATCTCTCTCTCGAAAATCTCTTCGAAAAATTTAACTTTACTTTCCTTAAATGTTCTTTGAGTTTAGACTCAAGCCAACATACCTATTATGTTAAACTAAAGATGTTATAAACGAGTACATTTATGTTGAAATAGATAAGCAAGTACATGTGTATTGTGTGTTAACTACGTATGTAGTTTACGTGAATAGTTCGCTTTCAGCAACGTATCGTGGATACACAAAGTTGCAGTCAACACGCGCCTGCATATGGCGATATTTCAACGGCCTTGTTTGTGAAAACTTTATCCGCTTCCACGACGTTTGAATGTCAACTACTGACTGGTTTGCATGGATTAGTTTTATAAGCTGACATTTTACACTATCTTAGGGAAATGAGCACTTTCACAATCTACGGAAAATCTTAACATATCTGTAGAAAACAAAAATAAATGAAACGTATAAATCATAAATCTAACATTTCAATAGATTTGTTAAATAAATACAAAGTTTTAATGAAGTATTTATACCTAATTAAAAGAGTAATTGAAATACGCAGGCGGGGGTAAATTAAAGTCAAAATAATAATAATTAATTAATGTTGCGACTATGTGTTTTTGTGTGTGCCTTAGTAATCAGCAATAAAGCTTTCCCTTCTTTTTAATTTGCCACGACATGTCTCAAATTTGAAATCATTCCATCAACTACGTTGAATTATATTCCATTAAATCTAAAACTTAGCAGTCGATTTCCATTAGAAAGTAGTTTCTATACAATCACAATCATCTAACTATTAATCACAATATATTTAATACAGGTAGATAAAATGAAGCATCGTAGATGCTCTCGTAGCGACGACTACCGTACGGCTGGCTGGCTTCGATCGCACGCGCCACTATTTTACATATAAATGGATGGCGCTACCTAGTTCTCCTAACACAATGGCTCCAATCCAATTCATCCTTCACGTGTGTATGATTGAGTAAATAACAAAAGTGGTTCTTAATGCAAGTAGTAGGTATACAAATGCGTCATCATTCCATCCCTATTAAAAAACTTATGTTAAATTGAAGAAATATCGAACTTCCAGTGTGTGAAAATAATAGCAAGTCATATAAATAACATTTTATTTTCACATCTTTTACTTTATTTTTGTTACTAAGAAATGTAAATATACTCTAATCTCTAAAAGCTTTAAAACATGGTGTTGCTATGCGATATATTTACTTTACAGATGAATGTAAATAATATATTAAAATATGAGGAAAATCAAACTCCGTCTTCACGAAAAGCAAATCATCTACGTGAGCCTGTTAATAACATTACTATTGACATAGGGATATTGACACCATCATACATATTATAGTATGAATGGTAGAAATTTCTGATGTGTACGAGTATATTCTACGGCAATGTTAGTTTGACTCCCGCGAGCCAAACTGCGGCGTTGTTTAGTTTGACTTAACAAACAGAAGTTAAATTAGTAGGAGTATTTCCAAATGCAAATCCTGAGCTCTGAGAAGTGGAGCGTGCCACCTGTGCTGACAGTTCGCGTAATAGCTCGGAACCGCCGAATTAATTTACAAAACTCGGAACCTTCTCATACAAAACAGTTTTTGATACCGGTAGTTGTTGCGTGAAAACTAAAAACTGGTCGGGACGTGAATTCATTTATTGTTTAAGTTATTCGTACCCACATGTAGTTTTGTTTACTGTTTTCATACAAGTAATAATCTTATATACCTAGTTAATTAACTAAGACATTGAAGATATGTACCTACAACGATTATATTATATACTATGTTTAATCCACCGAATGTTACTTTGCCACAGACGAATTAATAACAGATACATGCTAACCTAGCTCAAATACATGATTGAACGATGCGTTTAAAATTGGAAACAAATCAAACGCGAATCGATCAGAAAATAAAAATAAAATGCAAACTTTTTTTTGAAAATTTTTTTGAAAAAAGCTTTTTTACAATAAAAAATTATAATAATATTGCTATTTTTGAAAAAAAAAATCATAATAATGTCCATGCATCCACATTTTTTAGGATGTCGAACCAAATAGAAAATGTATCTGTAACTGACAGATTGGTAGTTACTTCTAAAATCGATTTCGGCGTGGTACCCACTTTCGCCCTTTGACTTTTTGTGGACAGTTGCTTTTGACGTGGAAATGACAGGCTATGGAAAATCACTATGTGAAACATTTAATACGAACAGTAGATTCAACAGAATGGTTTAAGTTTTGTAACAACAACATTTCAAGTATATATATTATTATGATAAATAATATAAGTAAGTATACTTCGTCACCTTCGTTTTGAAATTAATTAAAAAATGCCATGGGGTTCCTAATAGGTCTTAAACTTAATTTACACAGTGATGTTTGCTAGATTTAAAAAAATAAATCCGTTCGAAAAGACGAAATGAGTGAGCCGACACTTAACGCTTCACACTCACATCGATCGATCTTTACTTAGATCGAAGATACTGAATTAAGCATAGCTTTGTTCGAGCGATATATTTTTAATGTGTTATTAAAATAGCTTAATGCGCTTAAAATATTTGTGCAAATGCTTAAAATATTTCTACATATGTACGTCATACAATTTAAACGACGTTTTCTGTGACATTCCCTTTTTTCAGTTTACACCCATTCGAAAGTCCGTAAATTTTTTCACAAAATCATCCGAATCGACCAAATCATCTATTTTGTATTGTCTACTTGACTACTCAATGTAAACATAAAAGTTACAATCTATATATTAACTTCTTCTAGCTTCCAGTATTGGTGGGATTATGCAGAGCTTGCTAATTGCGCTGCCTTTGACAGCTTAATTATACTTGTACACAGTATTTCAAATTTCACAAAATCTAAAGAGAAAAGGAGTCTTCTAATAATAAATTTATTATGTTGAATTTAGTAGGTATCTATAGTTATATAAGATTTCTTTTTTTTTATTAGTTTTGTTTTTAACACAACGCCAAAAAACTGTAATAACATCATTGACAATTTCGGTTAATACTTAATTTATATATTGGGAATATTTCATTCACAAACCAAGCCGAAATGCGGGTCACAATTTCACACTCAAGCTTTCACGAATTTATTTTAAAACCACCCTTATTTAACTTCGGTCCCGTATTGATTTAATTATCGCCATTTAAATCTTACTCTGGACACTCGCAAATCTGATTATTGTAACGACATTAACAAATTATGACGGTAACTTTTGACGGCGAATTCTGATGATAATATTTTCCATACGGACAGCTACTGTAGCCAGATAAGAATTTAAAAAATCGATGTACATTATACATGTAAATGAATTTTAAATATTTAAGATAACCTGCCTATTTTATATATTAATACTTAAGTATTCAGTAAACGATAAACTTCTTAAAGAAATGAAAGGGAAGAAATATGTATAGGTATAACAGACACATTAATTTCCAGAGATAGGTTAAATCATTGTAAGTTGTAATACATGATACTATCATAAAACATGGAAAGTAACTAACATCAAAATAATGCTTAAACAGTTTCAACTAGGTTGAATCGCTTTCGCAGAAGTTGCCCCAGCCGAGCGCAGTTCATTTCCTGTGTAATTACTTTCATGTGCAAGTCTCCGCGACTCCTTCAATTATGCTTGCGCAAGCACAACTCACTGAATATGCAGTACAACTAGATATAACTAACGTTTCTTCGTAGAGTTGTCATGAAATTTATAAAGCTACATGCTTAATATAATAAAAGCGATCTCATAAGTTAGCGGTCGCAGTTTGTAAGCATTCGGATGAGTGACTACTAGTGACAAAAATTTCATGCGC
>DWAV01001038.1:0-15034 GCA_018231305.1 Noctuana lactifera
ATTTATAGTTAGTGAACGCGAAATATACTTTTTGTATTGAACTATGAAATTTAAAACATTTGCCCAATGTGAATTTACAATCAGAATTACCATCAGTCTGGAGAATTGTAATGTACCTATTCACTCACTCATTAATTCTCATGTAAACTAATACTTCTAAAGCCACTTTTAAATTGTATTATTCTTTTGACTAAGTGAAGCTTGTAACTTTATAAGTTTAGTTCTGAAATCGAGCCCATCGGAGTTTAACTAGAATGATTAATAAAATAATACTATAATTACCTGTTTGGTCGGTAATGTGACCACGGGATGCTGACCATGAATCTCTTTCTTAGGCAAACGATCCAAGACCATCCTGATGGATTGATCGGACCCAAGGGAAATCACGCAGAATCCCTTAGATTGGCCGTTGGCCCTGTTCTCGAAGAACTTCACATCTTGGAAGTCATTAACCCCAACATCGGCAACTGCGTTAGCTATATCTTGATCAGTCGCCCACTGAAAATCATTATAAACTAAGAAATACGCGGGGAGGTAAAGCGCAATAGAAAAACAAGTGGCGATTATTCGCGTATTTTGTACTAAATTGTTCACATACCTCATGGTAAGCGCCAGAGATGAACCGCAATTACCTACGTAACTAAATTATTTAATCGAACCTACACGTCAGATCCTATTAATTTCTCTATGCATTCCTAATCATGAAGTGTTGATGTCTTTTGATACTAATATCCTAACAAAAATATCCGTATCGCCTAAGCCCGTTACTGCAGCCGATATATTATTATAGATCTACATTACATTTAACTAGTCTGTTTTTATTACTCTCATTCAAAGCGGAATTTGTCAGTAATCTTCAGGTAACGTTGGGTGAAAAGGAAACAGTTTTTGTGTATCCATTTTTTTATTGTCAATATCACAGTATTTTTATGGCGAATCATAATATTACTTTAACGGCAATAATAAGCAAAATGCAGTCCACAATTGCTGCTAACCAGATATTTAATAATAAAATAAGGAAAACGATTGTCCTTCTGACAATAATGAAGGAAGCAGATTATTATTAAACATTTTTTTAGGAAACAAGTAATCTTAATCTTATTTTACATTTACTTTTAAAGTAGGTATTGTATTCTTCACTATTGTATATAAATATATATAATCTATCCCAGAATGACAAAAAAAGGTTTTATTATAAATATATTGGAGCATAATAAAAATCAAGTAGAACTACTATACTAACTACAATCATTGTTATGAATCTGGATCAAACAAGAGCTTTATAGTCAAATTAAAGCAAAATTTTGTCAACAAGAACAACTTATTACAAGGAATCATTAGAGGTTAATCAAATACATTTACACTTATTTTCGATATTCACCATTCGCTAGTAAAGTTACACCCAATTATTCTACACATTTTTTAACAAAATTATAGACCTGCAAAAAAACCGCGCGAAAAAGAATTCTAAGTTTTTCTGATACATATGCATCACTTGGATACTATAAAAAAAAACTATCTTATGATTCACGATATTGTTACAATATCCTAAGTATTACACCATTGTTCATATAGATTGTTTAAAGGAATATATAAGAAACATTGCCTTTAAACCATAAGCTATGAACCAAAATTTAACTAAATCAAACATTGAGCGTATGCAATTTGAATGCTAGCCTGTAGCCTGTAGACTGCTGACATTCAAATCAAGAATTCAATTAATACTGCAGTGATATAATTCTTATCAACCTATTCAGCATTCAGTTAAAACCAAAAATATAAAAAAAATACAATATATATAAATGTAAATAATAAAAATAGGAACACACAGCTACATGTAACAAGCATAAAAGTCTTACCTCATTGATACCTGATAGAAGAAAATATTAGTAAATTATAAACACAGAAGTACAACCAGAATTTTAGAGCTTGCTATTTATGTCCATAGTTTCATATTAGCCAAAAATTCTGGTTAATGCAGTCAAAAGACAGTATTTTACGAAAAATTTCTTTAAGAATACCTTGAACTAACCAACTGCACAAAATATTCTTAACATAAAATAAAAATTTTTTGACCGTTTGACGTCTAATCTTATATATTTTGGCCCTTTTGTCACAACAGAAGTATATCTATAAAATATTATTAAAAATTAATATATAAATACATACAATAACAACTCATTCCTCAACATCCAAAAAATCAACTAACATCAATTAACCTCCTCGTCACATGCAAAATGTGTAATACCCGTAAATTAAACAGAAACTTATACTGATGACAATAATGAGTTTAGTGTTATATTATATTATGGTGTATACCGCAAGTCACAACTTATCAGACGAAAGATAACAAGAAATTAAGTATACACACAATATATTCAGCAGATTTCAAGTTACAAATAGTTTGAAGTGCCAACGTTTTTCATTATAAACAAACAGGATGGTGCAATAGATATAAAGCAAATTTTCTTGTGCAATATTGCAAACACTACATGGTTCAGTAAGTTTTACTGTTTCTTTTTTTATATATTAGTAACTTCAAAGCAATTTTATAAAAAAAAACTAAATACAAAGTATATTTAAAGGACATAACATAATTATGTTATACATAGACATTAATAAGCTCTCATTACCAAATACTAATCTATAGCTAGATCACCTGTTTAGATGTAAAACGAAACGGTACACACCATAATATTGCTAAATAAAACACCTTGCAATTTATACTCATTGTAAATCAATTTTAACTGGAATACAGTTACCTCTTTAAAATAATTGTTTGTTATGAAGGATTGAATTGATTAGTTTTACTTACAGTATACATTTATACTGTTGGTAAGCACCTAGGTAGAAAACAACAATAAATAATAAAGCTACTACACAATAAACATGTAGATGGTTAAAAATAAAATATTCATAGAAACTTATTTTACGTGGCAGGGATTTTAAAAGGAAACCTTCAATCAATTTTTTAATGATATTACAACTTGATGAGATTGCTGTCAATGAATCTTATTTCTGACAAAATATGATGTATAATTTGTATGACAAATTAATGTCTTCAAGACTTAAAGACATCTGTTATAAATTATGTGTATAATATATTATTGTCGTAAATCACAATTGTTTTTGTTTGCTACTATGTATAAGCCACTAACTGGATTTTGATATTAATTAAAACAAAACATTGATTATATTATGTTGTTTTTTTTAAATTTTAGAGAATAATATGTATTATAAACAATGCCATTTGTCCAATTGTAACAAATAAAAGCAAATTGATTCACTTGGTATCATAATACCTTTATAGCATTAAATTGTTAGACCATAGAACGCCTGTTTTTATTTAAATTTAAATATAAATAAAATTCAAGTGTATGAGAATGTGTGTGGCCTAGTCAGATTAAACTGTACTTTAGCTTAGAGGTGGACATAAATTGCACAATAATGTATTCTTATTATTTGAACCTTGTAACACTTGTGTCATTGAGCAAAAATGCACTGTAAATTAATAAAAACTGCATTAAATTAAAATGAATGTGTAAAATTACATATTAAATAAATCTATAAATCACCTACAACTCACCAACCAGTATGATCCAACAATTTTCTGCCACATAAAAAAGGTAGATAATATTCTCATCTATAGCAACTTCAATGTAGGTGTTTAGCCAAACAATAATTTATATTGAAGGAGCTGTGGTTCTGAGGCGAATTAAATTCAAAGTATTAAATCTTCATTTAATATCAATGCATCTCAGACACACACCACATTTAGGATGTAAGTAAACAAATTATGTATTATGTATATAGCAACAAGTTTTTTTTTATTGCTAAGAATTATACGGCAAACAAAAAACAGTAATACACAGTTCCATTGCTTCTACATGAATGTGCATCATTTCGTTTTACAGTCTATAGGCAAGTTGTCAGAAATCAAGTTATCGTGTGAAGTTGCAAAAATTATATTTTAAATAGGTATTGTAGAGCAAATTTTGCTTTTGAAATGAGTCACATTCTGTATATTTGATTACTACTACATTATTGGGCTGCCATCTGCTTACAGTGCTGTATTTGATCATTATCATTAAGCTAAGTAAAGTTTAATTGACATTTCCAAAGAATATTGAGATAGGAACTAGTTTTGACTATCTTTATAGCAAGATAACTTCAACATAATAATATCAAAAACTTTGAATTCTTGAGGTCTTGACCAAAGCATCTACACACAGTTTTGACATGTACAAATTGCTACCTATAAAAATATGATAAGGCCAGGCATAGTGCCTTATTTTTCAATGACCTATAATGCAAGTAATAAAATTCAAATTATGAATAAAAAAAAAACAATAGCATCTGTACACAAGTGTACACAGCACAAGCAAAGATGTTATCCAAATAGAAATAATAAAATTCAAAGGCAAATAGAGAATTGGGATGGCAATAGTAATAGATCAAGACAATCAAGTTTTACAAAGTCATATTGCTATGATATTATACTTCCAGACAGCTACCTTTTTTAATCAAAGCTTTATTATAGAAAACAAACAAACAAATAAAAAACTCTTTATTTTTACTGCTTATTTGTCCTCTAGAAATTACAAGTGTAGGTATAACACAGCAAATGACAGCCACGGCTGATATCTGTTTAGGTGCAACCAAACTACAGTTGATAATATCAAATCAAAAAACTTTCATTTACCATAAGGTATTTGTATACACTGGATGAACGTTAAATTAGTGTGTAATATGGTGCATACGGGTCAATAATACTGTACTGCAGAGTTATCAGTGTCTATTAATGATACAACATTGATATTCCCATGCATATTTACAAGTTATTGAACTACGAAATTATGGACTACTTTTTCATGAAAAGGATTTCAAGAAGTCTAATAATTCATAAATTAAAATTCACAATGGAAATAAATTTTATAATTAATTAATAAATATTTCGAACATAATGAGTTTAAGAAAAGATCTTTGTTCATTATATTTTGTAGTAAGCTTGACATTGTTTTCTATCATAATTTACAACATAGGTACCTACCTAAAATCTCATTTAACTTACTTTCATAATTTCATAGCTGTAAATCTACTACTTGGTAAATATGCATAAGAATATTCGATCTCCAATAATAAGAAGACATGGTGATAAAGGAATATTTTTTTTAGATATGCATCAATATTACTCAACTGGAGTTTTCTAGGCTAAAGCTGATGCAGTGGAGTTGTAAGGTGCTAATAATATTCAGGACGATGAAATCAATCACACTTCCGTTCTGCATGATACAGCCGATAAAAATTAAGTTAATCATTACAAAAATAATTTTTTAACTCTTTACAATAAAATGCAACTCGCAAAGAACATAACATGGTAATTTGCACTGCAATAAAAAATTTAATACAACAGCAAAATGTACTGCAGGTTTTTTCTATCTGAGGTAAAACAAGATAATGAAGGTAGCAAGACACATAAACAGAAAATATTTCTTGTATTCACAGTAAATAGGTTTTATTTGTATGCGCACATATTATTATATACCTAGTTAACATAAACGCCTGAACATTATTAACACCAGTCACCAGTAGGTACGTTACAACTTCACGAACTAAACAGATATCATCATTATTCGTAATTGTAAAATCAATCCTATATTTACATTAAGTTTTATATAACAAAATTTTAAATACAAACCCAGGTTAGGTTGCCGACGTAAAGTTGGAAGCGGCGGCCATGATGGTGATTGGAGCTGTTGTGATAAGGCGGACCGCCGTTTGTCTCCTCGGGTGGGTGCTGCTGAGACGAGTTGGGAGGCCCGTCGCCGTCGTCAGGCTTCGAAACCGGCGCGGCGATAACGTCGTCATACAAATCAACGTTATCTCCTCCGAAGTCGTCCTGAAAAACGCCGCACCGCCATTTTACTACACTGATAATGATCAATGATCTCTACAGAAATCAAAAAAGAAATAAACATATATTGTTAATCTGAATTATTTATGATTATGGATGTTTTTACTCACTTGTCTGTTGAAATCGGATTCAATATCATCCGCGTAGAGATCTATATCCACGCCTCCATCCGCCATTTTGGGCTTTGGGCTTGGGCTTCTCTTTTTCTTCGTTCGTATCGCTATCGAGCGGCGCGGCGACACGGAGTCGACGCCTCGACGGAGTTTCAATTTTCAAATCGCCAATGTTGCCATACGCCAATATCATTAATATCATGACTGTCATATTGT
Organism: Noctuana lactifera; assembly: GCA_018231305.1. Lineage (NCBI taxonomy): Eukaryota > Metazoa > Arthropoda > Insecta > Lepidoptera > Hesperiidae > Noctuana > Noctuana lactifera. The sequence goes on from DWAV01001038.1 coordinate 6,244, forward strand.
AAGTTGGAATGTCATGTCGGTCGCCGCGTCCCGTCAGATACCAAATTAAAATAATAAACTACCGCATTTGACAGATTAAAAACCCGTATTTTATTTAAGGTTACATTATATTAATTTAAAAAATATTATTAATTTAGAAATTACCACGCAACTTTTTACGCATAGAATAGCAGCCGTTATACTATACGAAACATTTAACCGTTTCAAGTTGACCTTTAAAGCGTCGAAAAAGCTCTCGTGCGAACTTGGGCTATTGTTTATCTCTTGACAATTAATACTTGAAGGCTCCGTCTACGCTTGAAGGCTTTTGTTCAGGAGTTTTCAACAGATGGCACAATTAAAGTCAAAAAACATTTCTGAAATTATTAAAAATTTACTTACCTAATACTCATTCATTCACCTTTCATTGTTCATTATACACCTATAATTTATGATTTATGTAACATAAATTATGTTGTTACCTTTTTTACCTTATGCTCAATAGATGACACTTAACGTTATTTAGACATTAAATTATGTTAATTTTCTAAATAAAATATCAGCGCCATCTATGAGATTCATCGGCAAACAGGGTAACTTTGTAGATTTGGCCAGTGTGGTAGTGCTGCTATCTGGGTCAGAGTCAAAACAACACCGACGTGGGTCTGGCTGGGCCAGTTCGGTTCGGTTTGTAGCGTGTGCGGGGTGAGCGGGACGCGGTACATCCATCCCTCGCCATTTTCCGTCAAGCTCGATTCAATCAAGTTTGCTTCTGTCAATCGTTGTGTTTGTGTGTGGTGTTGTGAAAATTATTAGTACCGATGCATCTAAATGGGAAATCGTGCTAAATCCAACGCCAAAGTATGGGTCGTTTATTGTGTTTGTGGCTTTAATGCACCGTTTGATCAGTGATAATGGCCGAGTGATTTGTATAGTGTAGTGTTTTGTGTCATATGCTGGGCGGTCGCAGCAATTGGATATATCGTCCCTGAGACGACGGCAGTTCACGGCACAGGAAGGTGACCCACCATGTCTGCGAAAAATATCCCAGGAGATAAGGTAGGTGAGGGTCCAATACATTCACGGAGTCCCTTTCAGTCCCTACGCGAGAGGTCATTTTTTGTTTGTTTCTAAAACCACTCCTTTCTCTCCGTAAGGCGTCGACTGCACTGTATTCACTCTCTAGTCGTTGGCTACGTGGATTCTGTGCCCACTGTAATCTTTTCACTGTTAGTAAACATTCATATTTCTCAGTCATGTCGTAACAATGTACGTGAAACTAGGTTTATTTACAAACAATGATATAGGTTTGTTATTATCTTTATCTTCAAAACATTAGCATATCAAAATCTGCAATCATTTACTGCAATAACAAATAAACAAATTGAATACAAATTAGTTTTTCTATTTAATGAGGTATAAAAAATATAAGTAATCACCTAATTTTAAAAAGAAAACAAATCATGAAACATAAAATTATACCTAAATAACTTAGACTAACAATATAATTTTGTAAAAAATTGATTTTTTATCACATTTTAGGTACCTATATCCTACCTATAATTTTATTAACTTGACATCTTTTATCTAACCAAAAACTCTATAGACTGTATCTATTGGGTAATAAGATTTTTTTCCACAAATCTCTGACCATATTATATAGGTACATGCCTTATTATGTTTATTAAAGCTTCCTTATATAATACTGTCATATTAAACCTAAATTTTAATGTTATTGAGTTATTATAAAATAAGTTAGTTGGATATCAAAATTCAATACTTTACTTAATTTCAAGTCCGATTATTATTAAACTTGAATTTATTATATGCATTGATTTTATTGGGATATATATGACTAATTTTCTTATAAACAAATATATACCCATACTATAGTAGGTATGTTACTTTCAAATTGTAAAACGGTCAGTTTACAATTTACCGGGCAAGGTTGCTGTCAGTTTACAAAGTGATGAAAAATTGTGAACATGTATACAGCCCTATGTAGTCTCTAGGTTTACAATAAAGTGTAACTAAATAAATGAAATATCAAACCCAAGACCTCTGGAATGGCAGACTGGTATTGTGATTACTACGCACCAAATCAGTTTTTGTAGTTATGTAGCAATAAAGGAAATTTTGGTGGGTAGAATCCCCCCCGATTTGTCCTTAGGAGCTCGCAGGATTAAATAACGTTTCACACTCACAGCCCCACACTAGGATTGGCTGTGTCGTAAAGTGACACACATACAGAGACCATTACGTAAACACCCAGACCGGGAACAGAAATCTAAATTCATAATGTTATTCATTATAGTCATAATTCATAATTCTACCCCAACGGGAATCAAACCCAGGGCCCGTCAAATGGTTGACTATCATGGTAACCATTGCACCAAATGGGTTCTTCCTTCGTGATCAAAAAAATGTTAAGTGTTACCTATTATTTGGTACTGCATTATCATACAAAAATATATCATGCGTATCTTCTAAGGAATATGTTTTAAAGACAATGTTCTAACATACAAGAAGAAAAGACTGCTGGAAAATTACGAAACGATATATTTTTTTACGTTTTTCTCCAGTTACTACACTTTCAAACCAAACGTCGTTAGTTTCCTCCAAAAAGGGTCTGCGCCGCTTTGGGTCTATTAAATTGTAATTTGGTCGGGGTCTCACTTTTGTGCGTTGACCTACTTATAAAAAAAATCTATAGAGAACTCTGACCTTTCTTGGTAGTTTTCCAATATTAAGTATGTGCGAACGGTAAGGAACGTCTAATGAAAGCGGTCAAGCGAAAATTCATTCGTCTAGCCGTGTTTCAGCCAACTTTGTCGAGCCTCAGTCCATTGGTGCATAATTTTGCTGCTTAAAAAACATCAGCGTTGGAATTGTGACCTTAGATACGAGGCATAGGATTGAAATTTGAATATGACTCGGAATATAAACCTGAGCGTTGTGCTTCAGTCCATGGTGTGGTGTGTTTGTTATTGCTGTCAGTTTGCGTAGTGTGGGTGTAAAGGATGTTCATTGGTGCATTCAATCGGATGTTGTTCAACTTGTAATGTTCGTCTGCTGCGGTAAGCATGTCCTGGCGAGATTCACAAACCTGTGCGTGTATTTGCTATGTTTGTTTGGGATGGTCTGTGTCCGATAACGCTGACGGTCGCGGACGGTCGGTACGCTACAGCTGACTACAGGCATGATAGGAGAGGTTTAGTTATCACTCATTTTAATATCCATATAAATAAACACACCCGATGAGAAAATACAAGTTAGTTAGTGAAATACAAATTTGTAAACTGACGGCACCCTCGCCAGTTAGCTTGTGAACCTGTTAGTTCACAATTTGACGGTGACATAATATAAAAGACTCAACGTCAGCATTAATCCACAAGCTTAAAGTTTTACGATACAAAAGCGAAGTCATCACAATGGATGGAAATGGATGGAGTTTGCGTGTGTCGGCTGGAAAGGTATTTCGGCGATATTTGATTTTTCAGCGTCGCATATGCCGTCAGTCAGGCTGAGAGTATTAACGAAAGCCTTTTATTACTTTATAGTAAAACTAATTCAGTGCTCCATTGGTCTATAAGCAACTATTATTTCCACTTCTATTGTTGGGCACATAGGCGGAACCTATATTATGCTAATCATACAATTAAGAAATATATTTGTATAAATGTTTTTACGTACATAATTGCCTGTAACCCGTTTTATGGCCCACTAATCTGCCCGGGTCTCCCCGCAAAAGAGGAAGGCTGGAGCATACTCCAATACTATGGTAGTAGAGAACATATATAATAATATATAGAGGATAAAGTCTAGCATAAAACGGTTTGCTTATTGTTATATCCGCGCCAGTACGTATGGCATAGCACAAAGGACAATGGATGAAAGTGCGCGGACGGAAATTTTTCGTTAAAGCTTGTGTTTCACCCTTTTTCTGATTAAGTCTGCGGCTGGCGGGAAACAATGGTCTTTGTCCGCCATTCTTCGATCGGCTATGAATCCGTTTTAATTTATCATCGCGCAAACGGCCACTGCCGGGAGATTGAGACTTGCTCATGCGTACATATCCTGTATTATTAAACTTCTATTCAAAGATCAGTCCCGGGCGCTTTTCGCAATTTCTCATCTCCAAACGTTCGAGATTAAGCAATAGATTTTCATTTGAAGTTTTTATTTACTCTCGATTCGGAAAATTATCTCTGCTGAAACTGCCGTGCGATAGTCGCTGTTCGTAGAATAATAAAAAGCGCAAGCCGGTGCGTATTCAAAGAGATGAAATTAAATTACTTTTCGCTATAATGAAGCACTCTTTTAAATGAACTTCAATGGAGTAACCAAACTGGGTCGATGCCCTCAGGGCTGAGTTCTTTCGAATGTCGTTACTGTAATGACGTTTATCATTTTAGGGCAATTTATTTTATGCTTATTTGCATGGTCTCTCCCCACTCACCACTTATTTGCATGGTTATACACAGCGTTGTGTCTAGTTCATTCATCCATTAAATTCAACTGCTAGGAGTAGTCTCTTAAGTGACGTAGTAAGCCTTCGGAGAAAGGTTTTCAAACACCGCCGCTCATTTGCATAACTAGGTGTATTTCTTGGCTTAATGACCTACTTCATATAACCCTGGCACGTTGATAAAAAAATCTGTACGGCGGTAAAACTATTGCAGTGTAGAACGTTCCAATTAATTTATTTAACGAAGTGTTCCACGCCTTAACGTTGTGATTAAATTTAATGCCGCTACTAACGTTCCATTCGGGCCAAGGTTTTCTCAACTCTATCTTTTTATTTTAGCCTGTAGTTAAAATTAACTTACGAAATTCTATGTGTGCTCTTTAGATGAGATGGGATTTATTTTTAGTATTAAGTATATAGTAATTATTTGAAAATAATTTAGTTCATTGAACACACCTAATGAATGTCGTGCAAATTTTATTTGTACGCATTGAATTGGGACTTTTGAGACTACTTTGAAGTACGTATACTGAAGTCGACGCAAAATAGAGCATGACGTTAAAGAGTCATAAATCGTAAAAATCGGTACGATCACCATAAATAATATACCTACATATATATATTATTATGTAATAATATGACCTTTTGTTTCTAAATTTAGCTAATAAATAATGAGATTCTTTATGCTATAAAATTTACTTACCTGTTATGGATACCTATGAATAGGTACTTATAATTAAATATTTGTGTACGTTTCAAATGAAACTAATAAGCTGAAATTGAATTAGAGGCATCCTTATCAGGTATACATATGAATTTAGACTTCCTATAGTAACATTACTTAGAGGTACTAATAAGTACAGTACATGTTATTAAGTATAATAGCAATTTGTAGATACCTACTATGAATGAAGCAAATCCACAAAAATCATTTTATGATACTAAGTATTGTAGTTACGAAACTTGACATTTCACAACTAAATTAGGTATAATATTAACTTGGTCAAACGCATTATTGCGTACAGAAAAAAAATCACACGCTCTGTATATACACATAATGCAGATTCACAACACGATAACAATTATTAAGCAATCTCGCGTGAAAGATACGGTTCAGCTGAGGACAATGTATCACCGAGTTAATTTGGTCACTGATGGGGCTGATTAAACTCAATTATATGCCTGCGACCTATATAGAGGGTTAACGATCTCCTATCGAGATGAGTCTCGTGCTACTGCGAACAAAGGCTGGATACAACGGCGCAGTCGTTTCGTCATTAAACTTTGTCGCATAGACGCGTACACGACGATTGTGAGAGAGACTTCAGGCGAGAGTCGACGGTGTCCACATTAGTTTGAAATACTCGTATCTAGATGAAATATTCCGTGGTTGATAAGTGACGGTTGATAAGAGTGAAAGTCAGAGAGTCAACAGAGAATCATTTTTCTATGTAGGTCTAACACTGAATCAGATAGTAGGTATGCACTTATAAGACCGATTTTTCTACCTTGCTCTACATTCAACCTATCAAGGTGGAGGCTTATGGTTCCGATTATACCCGAACCGTCCCGAATCGAGCCGAAAATTAACTTAGGCACGGTTTTGTTGTCATTTCTTAATCCACTAAGCGTGTTGTTGGCAAATCGTTTGTGAAACCAAATTAAAATTTTAGGGACTTGCGGATTCAATAGCTTTATTGATATTTTGCAATTCGAATATGATCTTGTTAGGTAATTACTTTTGCTAATATTGCGACCGATTTAGACCGTAGCCTCACTGGCTGGTCTGGTGCGACTGAACTTTTCTCATCTTTGCCAGACAAGAGCCCTGTCTTAACAGTGAGACAATACTTGATATCAACTATCGATTCAGGTATGTGGGACGCATGACAGTATTGCTAAGGTTTTATTAATATTAACTTGTATTTAAGATCGATAAGGATAAAGTTTCCCTTATTCCTCTAAGGGAATCTCATCAATTTCAATTCCGTTCTTATTGACAACACACATACCTAGACCCTTTCGAAAATTACGTAACAAAGATTGGCAAGTAGAAAGAATTTGTGCAGTTAAGTGGTGTTGGTGGTATGATTAATTCACTTCAAATCGTTTATTGAGCAATTTATGCATGCCATATGATTTCGTTTCACCGTTAAAGCGAAACACGCGAACGGAAATAAAACGTGTCCGCGCTTTCCTGCCAGTACGAGTACGAGTACAAACTCTACGATAGCTAGTTGAGTAGGTGTTACGTAATTATGTTAGTAGAATCGTCCACAAACCCGTTATAATTTAGTTTGCAACTAAGTATGCAGCTATTTGATTTAAAATGTTTGCAAATAAAACCCCAAATCATCCCAAAGAAATGGCAAATATTAAGTAAATAAAATGTTTTATCGAAAATGTAGTTAGTATATAGATAGACGTTACAATTTTATCGACGGCTCGACGTGGTTAAATATGGGAATTTTAATTATTTATTACAATTTAAAATATCCGGTATCTGGTGGTTCAAAATCAATAGTACCTACATTTTGATTATGGTTAAGCAATTTCTTAAGATGAAAAGTAGGTATTTCTTTCCATAAATTACGTTCCGATATTATTGATTCTTTATCGATAAAATCGGTATTAAGTAATGTAACTCGACATATGCAAATGTACAGAAACGATATTATCGATTCATCTCTCTCATTTGCATCTCTAGTTATAATATGTAAAACGTAGATATATCTACGTTTTACATATTATTATTACAGTAAGTAACGGACAGAGGGCGTGTTGTTTGTCTATTGGCGGCTTACGACGTCTAATAAGTAGCACAGTACAGTTTTAGACGTTTCATTCGTTACGTTTACGTTACGTGTTCGCTGCTCATGAAGGGTGATTGATTGTGAATGAGTAATGAGCACTCATTTTTGTACACGGAGTGCTGCTGTAAAACTATTTTTAATTTAGTCCGTTGTTAGGCTCTGTCAGTTAGCGCTTTGTAGGGTAAATACGCGTGTGTTGTCGAAAGACATGTTGTTTCCAGTAATACGGTTCTCTTAGTAAATCAAGTTGAATGCAGTATTTGTATTACAAGATATTGCTAAGTAGATTTTAGATTAAACTGTTATAATTTTTGGACGGTGCAGTGTTAGTGACGCGCACGTTTAGCGGTCACGTTTGCGCACATCAGGAAGCTATACTGTGTATAGTTAATAACTTGTGATTTTACACACTTGATTTTAAAGGAGTGCAGAGAGTTTTTTTCCCTGCCTACCTTAGCCAGAAGGGCGCCTAAAGCCGATGTACCGTATTATTTAACGTTTATCGAGTGTATACAAATACCTTATGATGAATACAAGTTATTGAATTTTGAATTTCTGATTTTTGAACGTATATTAATCGTAACGCTGTATCACAAAACATAGGCGTAATATGAACAATTCTATATCGAACGCACAAATAAGTAAATTAAGGTCCAATTCACTTACTCCACTCGCGATATGCGATAAATTTTCAATTTCCCATACATATTATAACAACTTGGGAGCACACGTGGAACTTGCATTGCTTTTATACAGAGTGGTTCTTATAAAGTAGGTAGTGGGTACCATCCACCTGCTCCAGCGGGGATCGTTGTTCCATTTATGAAAACTTCGATTGTTAACCTGTGCCACCGTGCTACACTTCGTCCTCCTTTCCCCGGGGGATGAGAGATGAAAAACGTTTGCGGAATTTCTGTTCTACTTTCTCCCTTTTTTATTTCCTTACTATTGTGTAGGTATTATATATATAGTGTAGGTAGGTATATCTGTACATATTATACAGTAGCTGCGACCCGCGGTTTCACTCGCGTTAAGAATTGCAACGTAACGCTTGATAGCCTTAGCCTTTCTCAATAAATGGACTGACTATCTTACACTAAAAGAATTTTTCAAATCGGTCCAGTAGTTCCTGAGATTAGCGCGTTGAAACAAACAAACTCTTCAACTTTATATTGTTTTTATACATTAATACAATAACCTTATAGTGATTAGGTCACTTTTATGACACTTTAATAACTGGATTGTGAACGTTTTTTTAATTGTTTGTTTTCTAAAACTTAGGGAGCAGGGCGAGTTTCGTCAATATTGGTTTAGTTGTTTGCAAGATATGGACTAATACGTGCTTAATTATTCCTGGGTTCGGTTCGGCGGGACAGATAATGAAATTATGAATTTAGATTTCTGCTCTAGGCCTAGGTGTTTGTGTAAATGTGTTTGTATGTGTCACTTTCATTACACAACGTTTCTGACTGGTTTGCTCCCTCCCCACTGCCTTGGTTCGGCCTCTTTCCTATAGCGAAGTGCACGGAAC
>DWAV01001039.1:0-15031 GCA_018231305.1 Noctuana lactifera
AATCATAAATTATAATTATTACATTAGGCATTAGTATGTTAGGTATGGTATTATTCTAAGCCACGAGATTGTGTCACATCATACTCGTATATCGCTTACGTGTATTGAAAAGGAATAGCAAGTGATATAATACGAGCGGCGTTTGATTCTTTAATAGGTACATTCACGTTTGATTGCATTAAAGTATAAAGTTACAATTGATGGGACAGTTTGCAGCGTGTATTTGACGGGAGCTGAGTCAGTGGTCCGTTTACGAAACGATTTATTATTTGGCGGTAAAATGGAAGCGAGCGAACCAATCATTTACGATCCGCGTGAAGACCTAACGAAAATAAGAATCAAATGTCTAACTCAAAAATAATTTCACATAACTCTTACGATCTCTCACTATTAAAATGATATAACCTGCTATCAACACATGTTATCGAAATTAATACAGATTGTGAACACAATATCATGTTATGTTGATAAATCTCTTAATATTCTTAAGTTTTATCAGAGAATTATTGCTACCGAACATTATAGGTAATTATGATTGCTATAAATCGTGTCCGATATTGTAAGGTAATTAGGACGCGAAGTACTAGGGCAGGCAAAGTGGATGCAATTAGGTCACTGAGCTAAGTAAAGAGCTAATAAGCATATTCATAGTTCAACGTAGGGTTAACATTATAAAACTAATTTCTAGAGTATGTTTTCTATAGAACTCTAATTTTATTTTGAGTAATTTGCAACTTAAGATTTTCTTCTTTCTGTCCTTTACTTAACAAGTCTACAGTAAGTTAGTAAAGAACAGATAATTTTTTACCTACCTTAAATCATGTTAAATTGGAGATAGATTAAATATTGAGAACGGCCATAAATAATATAATTTACGTTAAAGTCGAATAAATTTTGACTTTATAATTTTTAATAATACCTACGACCTACGTACATGTCATTAATTAAATTATCTACTCGGTTACTCTACAGGTCACACGACTTATCAAGCTATAAAATAAGCGTGTTGAAAGAAATATAGGCACCTAATTGTAAAATGGAGTACAAATATGTATATTGTAGTACTTACATTAAATATTAAAACAAAACCATATACATTTTGCATTTAGAATATTTTATAACGCACGAGAACATTCCTTATCAATTGCCAATACTTGTAATACAGAGTAATGCAATTATCTCTACAATAAACGAGTAGGCATATGACATGACATGTGACCCATCAACAACTCATTATATTCTACAGCCAATTATTCGTTATTTATATAAAAATGATTCATATTGTTCAACTATCCAGATGTATTGTATCTCAAGTTTTATTTGCATGACGTTATTTCATGTATAAGTAGGTACTTTTCAGCTTTCAGCATTAGATACAGAATTTGGGTGAATCATCAGCAATTAAGTATCTATTATTTTACATATAGTAATATAATACAAGTATATAATTAATATAGTACAAAACCTATCTTTTATACAATATAAAAAAAATTTAACCGAAAATCAGAATAAATTTCAAAAGTTTTTTAGTAATTACATTCGTTCATTAAATAAAATTTTCTATAGTTTTCTATAGTTTCTGAAGTTACAAGTTCGTCTTATTAACAATGTATCTATAATTGAGTTTGTACGAAATGGTCACATTATGTATGGCATATTAATGCCAATTTAATAATAAATTGCTTTACAACTCTTGGCCTTCAAGTCTAATTTAATTATGAGGCGTATTCGGCAATCTTGTAACAAGTACTGAATGACACAGTACGGTTAAGATGTAGCTACAGTTCCATATTGTCAGTTACATTTTTTCTGCCTTTGAAAAGAATAATGTAGGAAGAATACAATATTGCAATTGTTTTATAGTTTGGCGAAACAATGGTTTATTATTTATGTGTAGCGTTTAATAGCGTGGTTATAAAACTTTATATACCTACACAAATAGTATCGATAATGTAAAACATAGTTTCATAGACCACACGTTCACAACTTGTTACTTCATATCAGTTAAATATAAATACATTATTGATCAAAGGGGGCGTTCCCTGGCGCAGTGGGTACCAAGGAACTGCGACCATAACGCGAATATGAAAATACTTTTTGATTAAAAAGCAACAAGGTATTTTCAAGTGAGATACTTAGCCACAATATAAACATGAGTTTCGTGAACTATTAATACTTTTCTCATTGAATCACAGCTCGAGATAAAATTATAGATACCTAGGATTAGGTTTAAGTTTTGAATACACGTCGGCTTAGAGCATTTACCAGTATGTATATCCATTCGGACCTCGTCGATTTACCGTCAAAACGAGAAAGCAATGCAACGCGATAGCTACCGCAAATTAAGGAGTGTATGGTCTCTAGGACAATATTCGTTGTCCCTGTACCTGGGGACCAGAATAGGAGCTACGGTATCCTCTGCCTGTTGTAATGTAAGAGGCGACTGAAAGGGACTTTTGGGAGTCCCGGGCGGTGAGAATGGGGAGTATACCTACCCTGACCTACACCGACCCGGGGTAAAATGACTGTATGACATGTGTGACCGCATACCATCATAAATCCTACCTTGAGGTAGGCACTTGGGTAGGCACATTGTAGCCAGTGGATATATAAACATATTCTTTTAAATTTAAAATGTTAAACAAAAATATGATGTAAGTTAAATAAAAATAGTTACATATTTTATCATTAAATTCCCGGTATTGCCTTATTTATGTGATAGTCAATAGTATTTTACCTATCAGCCTGACCTCGATAAATGTATTGCAAGTATTTAATCGCCCTAATAGCTGTGCATTCCAAGAAATAAATCCACTCAGTAACTTTTTTAAGCTCATAGGTTTGCAGGATATAATATAACTATAGCATAATCTAGACACACGGTCGTTTGTAAGTTTAAGTTTGTATAGAAGTTTGTAACCTATAGTAGGCGGCCTTATCATTAAGGTAGCTATCTCTTCGAGACAACCTTAAAAATAAAAATGACGAAATAATAGTGAAGAAAAAAAGGAACTTTTCCGGCTCTGATTTCTTGAAAAGCATACAAATCGTAATAATTTACTACTATAATTGACTTAAAACAGTCCGCAACCGAACGCTGCCTATCTACCAATCAAAATTTTTTGACGATCTGTCCGATAGTCCTATTTGGATATATTTTTATAACCGATAAGCGCAGCACAAACAAATTTGCTTCTTATCAAAAAATCATTCTAATCATCCATGAAACGGCGTTATCAAATATATTTCAATAGTAGCAATCGATCAAATAAATGTACATATGTCTTGACAGGTAGGGTGTGTAAGACAGGTACGTGTTGACAACGTACCAGAGATGACATGTGAATGTTGTTACAGATAGATTCGTACCACGTTTTATCATATACTCGTAATTCGAATCTTCCTTTAAATCATTGTACAAAGTGTAAAGTAGGTAATTGTCAGGTAGATTGTTCCGTAGTATGAGAGGTGGAGTTTCTAATGTGGCGAGCAAGGTTAGATCTAAACCAAATTAAAAACATTGCAAGTTACATAAAAACTTTATAAATATAATTAATAAATAAAATTGTCTAAGCTCGCCATCAGCAATAGCTGTCTCCGCCTGGCCGCACACATCTTTTCCAGCTACATGCTAAGACAGTTCTTGTTCGCTTCAGTAAACCACTTGTAACCACAAGATACTCACTAATCTACCTACTTATATTCAAAGATGGGCTTATAACTGTCAAAATGTCCCTACTCGACGACGCTGAAATGTTATATAATTTCATAAGATTCTTTTTTTTATGATAAGATCGCGTCAATGTAACGTAAATTCTCGGCTTACAATTTTCTTTATTAAACAATTAATGATAGGAGACTGCTGAATTTTTTTTGAGGGAAATATTTGTATAAGTATATTAAATAGGTAAGCTTGTCTGGAATCTTTTTGATTTTATTTACTGTACTATTTTGTTTCAGTTACCAAGCGGCAAGACAAAAAAGAAAAATGATTTGCAACAGAAAATATTTACCGAGAAAGAGAGAAGTTTTTCTAAACCGGAGATAGAAATATGAGCGAAAGCAACAATAGCTTGCAAATGAACACTTATATCGCTAATCATTCCTAAGCACCAACACAACTGCGCTTCCAATACTTTTCCATTGGCAATATTTTAGTATTATAAATCCAAGTGCCTCGCTAGCAACAAATTACCAAAGAGAATTAAATATTTCACTAATTTGATAAATATATTTTGGAGACAAATTTGAAATGTGTACATATTAAGTGGAGATTGAACTTCCATAACAGTTGCTGCCGTTAGGTGCCAAAGTTTTGTAAAGATTATGTCGCACGGCGGAGTGAAGAGTATGAAGAATGGTAATGGGACTCAGGCGGAGTCTTCACGAGAGGGCTCGGAGAGTCCGTCGCCCCCGCCAGACGGAGGATGGGGATGGGTGGTCGTCTTCGCTTCTTTTATGATCCACATAGTCAGTAAGTGCTTTATTATTACCTTTCTTACACCTAGAATTTTTTGTCTGTGAAGTGTCTTTTAAAATTTATAAATATAGATAAATACACGCGTACCCTTAATTGCTTCACTTTATACACATAAAAGATATAACACGAAAAAGAAGCGAAAACAATGGAATTATAGCACAAAAGGCGTTTGCTAGACAGCGGAAAGATTTTGTTACCGGATAACTACTACAATAACAAAGGAATTGTTTTGCCATTTACGCAAACAATATCAAATAAGATTCGACATAAAATACGAGTAGGTAAATAAAATAAACACAGTTACGGTGAAGTAAGTTAAACAGAAAATGAAACAAATGTACCTAAATTAAATAACATAACATATGAAATATGTTACAAATGCCATAAATATAAATTAAAAACAGCGCAAATAGCGTTTTTATAAACTTAGGTAAGTAAATTATGTTAAAATGCTAATTTCAAAAAACTGTACGACAACTTATAAGAAACCTATTCTGAAAAAATCATTGCACTTATATGCAGTATCAATTAAGACGGGACTAGCGTAGCAACTGTTTAAGGTTAGATACGATTTTCCATTGGCTGTAGTGACCACTTAACGTAAGGTTACCATAGTAGTTTAACTGCGCTAATATAAAATGTACTGAGCACAGTGAGCACAGTGAGCACACTGAGTGTAAATATATGTTTTGCTGCTCGGCAGTGCTACCCCGACTGTTTCACCCTCTCCAACCCGGAAGCGTCTAGACGTTAACCCAAGTCTAGACACTTTTATACCCAACCGATCCTAAATTTAAAAGCTTTACTTCCAAATGTTACAAAATATACAAATTTATATCTAAGCAATTAATACGTTCTCTCTATAAATCTGTTTTATAATATTTTCAACCAGATTTTATTGAAACTATAAACATTTTTATCTTTTATTGTGTAAGTTTATTGCATCAGCTGTAAAGTAATAAGCAATGAATCCAGTAATAAACATACAGTATATTTGAGTCAAGAATAGGCTACCTATCTATCTATCGTGCGGCCACACACACCATCATCCTTCTCGGGCTTTTTATATTGTTTACGAGTAGCAAACGAGCATTCACGCCACCTGATGTTAAGTACAGCAACCCATGGACATCTACGCTCAACCTCAATTAAGAGAGTTGTCCTATTTGAGATCGCACGTGAAAGCGTTGCTACTCATGAGGGCTAAGATGGTCGCCTCAAATATAGTGTGTCCGGCAACAACCTTCCTTAACCGAAACACAATTTCAATGCTTGCTATAAGACTTGCTTCACGGTGGGTTATTACATAATATACGTAGTGCAATAAACTATCAACTATCATCTTAAATCTCAACATTTTATCTGACCACGCCATTGACTACTGTTCAGATTCAGCTTCGGGCCTATTATCATTATCTTGGTAATAAGTTTGACCTGATTGTTTGAATCACGCGTTATTATATCAATTACATAATCAGACGCCAGCTGAAAACTGATTGTGACAATTTAAATACATTATAGATTGAGTTTTTATTCAATGATAAAATACTGATATGCGAATGCTGTAAGCAGCACTATTCTCTATTCTAATAGCACTAAGATACTATTAGAATAACCGCAGCAAACTGTTTATTTTTAATTCTATCAATAAGCTAATGCTTTATGAAAAATAATATTTCATTAATGTCCACCTCCAGAACTCACATACTAGGCGTCAGCTTGGCTTCTCTTCGCCAAAAGTATCAGCCAAAAAAAATATTAACTCATGCTATAGGAACTGCATACATTTACTTAATATGTTTTTGTTAAATATATCAGATTCATACGAAGCCACCTTGGACCTCTATTTGTAATAATATCAGTCGTGTAAATCTTTACACGAATATACATAGGTACTACCTACTACTTACTACTACGAATACTTTACACTTAATATCAGTCGTGTAAACTTTTACAATACATTTATCTGTAATTAAGGAGATTAATTAGGTTATCAACTCGTAATTATGTATCAGATAAACAATTAGAATTAATTTCTAATTGTCAGAATTTATCAGCTATTAGGGCGATTTAAAATTTTCTGTTTGAATTCTTACATTTTGGAAGTATTTATTGCGTACTTACGCAGCTCGGAACTACAAAACATCTACGTTATCCTCTGCCACTAAATTGATAAGGAAATTACGTAGAATAATTCTAAATTCTATTGGATCTAAAACGGATTTAGATACGTTCGCGCGATATTTGTATCATCTTCTTTGAAGGGCGGATCTATTTTTGTTTTGTGCGTGTTCATTCAAAACCATTAGCGTCGCTGTGTTTGTTGAATACTTTACTCGTAACAGCTACGATTTACCCACTATTTTAACTGTGTGTTATTTTTTCGATTACACTCCAATACGAGCGAACAGATACGAAGTCTCTGTCTACATAGATACATAACATACTGTACATATATACTATGCATACTAATAATAATATCCTTATAATGGTTTGGTGTTTTTCACAAATTTTCACCATAATTTCACCACACTTTCACAATGTACTCGCGACATAGCGAGATAGATTATAAACTAACCGCGATCACAATCCTAGAGTAAGTACGATAGATACATCGTATGAATTCCCTCCAATATCTTTATTTAACTGCAATGCAGTGAATTCACGGCAAAATAACTTAATATAGCTCTCAGTGTAAGTAAAACAGTTGTATCTTAGGTAATGATTGTGGGGTTTAATTTCGGGCGTTCGTCGTCCTTTATCCTCGTATGCTGACTCCACCCCGTCGTAACTGGCTTGGAACCGTCGGTCATTAATCAACGTGAATCTCGCGTGACAGGCAGTTCGCTATTATGACGTTAATGGTTCGAGAGCCAACGAAAAAATTGAAGTAGGCACGTTTGTGAATAACATTTACCTTTTTCAAGGCAGGGCCGCCAGTATGATTAGAGCCACTATCGACGTTTTAAACGTTGCATGGTTGCTGTACATTCTTTGCTCGTCTTTTATTTCTCCCTTTTAGCATAAATGAAGGATAAATTTCAAGAAACATGCTATCACACAGCTAAACAGCGCTGTAGCTAAATACGGATAGATCGGATTGATTTAAAAAGTTTACGTGGCAACATTATAGTCAATTTCCTAAATGAGAGGAGACCCGAGCCAGTTCTACTGTGATGTCGACTGTCAACTGTGTGATGCAGTGCGAGCAATTTGTCATGTTTGATTGAACACTATTTTTATATATATTTCATATTTATTATACATAGCTCCGAGTCCGTTGTTCTTACGTAGTCATCCTGGCGCCATAGAGAATGAGTGTTATCGTCGGGAATTAAATCGTTCTCTTTATTGTGGATTACCAGTTCCTTTTTCAAGAAATTTAATTTTAGTGACTCATTAAAAAGTTGACAAAGTAACAACTCTTGATGTACCTTGAACAATTCACCGTTATAATAATATTATTATATTCATTTATGATCATTTTATATTTATTAATCTAAAGATATATTCGTTTACCGATCATATCAAGGTGGTTTAACTACATCAGGCTGCGAATGGCTCAAAGGATTACCTGTTTCTAACTTGTTTTAAAATACCTCTATTTGTTGCTACTAATTGCACAATAACTACTGCAGCTGAGAATGAGTTCAAGTAATTAAAACGATTTTTCCACTGACCTCTCCTATTACTCGAGTATCTTATTATCACACATGTTGTTCAATAACAACGTGAACAACAAAATATTCTCATGTCCAATATTACGCAACATTTTAGCGTAATATTTCAACATAATGTAGGCAAATTTTAATATCAAATACGTATCTAATATTTAAAATTATTATATCATCATAATAATCAATTCAATATCAAATATCTAAAAACAATGCTTATGTTTCATTACATAGGTACGTGTCAATTAAACAACGTATTATTTTTAACACGTCGACATTTCGTTATTAGTTTATCAGTTTATTAAAAAAGATACATTAACAGGAATGATATTTGATAAGAAACTAAGATTTAAAATAACTTGTACTTGTTTAATTTATGACGAATATGGAAACTTATGTTTCTAAACGTCATCAGATCTATCTTATCTAACATAGGATACAACATACATAAAAATATTTTGACACGGATGATGAAAATTAGTAATGCTTCATAATAAGTTATACCCTGAGGTCAAATTATTGTTATACTATAATTTGATGTCACAACAGTGTTTGCTATAAATACGTGCGATAAATGTGATGGTCCTTACAACTTGCATTGACATTGTGACCCTTTGAAAACATTATCTTGACCGAGCTGCCGTTGACTCGGCCTCTATAAGCTATTTATAAATTGTAATCGCAAGAACTCTCACTAATCATATTATTAAGACCACGGAGTTGGATGTATGCGATATGGAAAATTTATAAGAAATGTCGATGGACAAAAATTTGCGCGGACGTGTTTTTTGTTGAAGTGAAGGCAGTAGGTACATATTTGACGTCTTAAGACGTCTTTAGTCTTAAGACTTTTAAGAATCAGTGAACTCCCTGAACCAGGAACTTATCTACGAAACTTCCATTTTCTTTCTGTCCCATGTGTCCAATATTTACTAAGCCATTCCTATACTAAACTTTCATCAAGGTTCTAACAAGGTAAGCTGGGTAAACCGCTACAATTAAGTTATTCTCGGGTGATATAGCGCCACCCTAGCAATTCTTACGGACAGTGACTACGTTGCGCCTATTTACCTATCACGCCTTTAAGACCCCATCGCCAACTTATTTTACTGTTAAACCAAGGATTACAATTTCCTGAATGATATCTGAATCTATATATTGTTAATTGATCGACTTCATTTCAAACTTAATTTCCATTTGAAAATCGAGACCCTGGCCGTTAAACTGAAAATTAAATATGTCTTATATTTGATAAGTAGCTAACAAGCGAGCACGTGCTTTGATTTAGATTTTATTTCTAAAAATTTATTTTTTATTGTGTTTGTAACATTTTAATTGCTTGAATTACTTGTGCACCTCCCAAAGCAACCGCTCAGCAGCTTATTCTGTTAAGTCAGTACACTCCAGCAGTTTCATCAGTTAAAACTCGATCATGTTTGTAAGACTATCCATAAGTAAAAGTAAAACTTTTTCGATCGCTGTAACTCGAGAAAATGAATACAGTATAAGAACACATTTACCGCACTTTGCCGCAACTTTATGTTAACACGATTTGAAAACTTGCCAATTTCTTTGTCGGCGGCTAAGTAAGCTTTGATGATACCAATTCTAGCGCTTGCCGAGTAAAATTATTTTGTTTTTTACATATACCTAGGTATATACCCTACATTATACTCGTTTTTTCATTCGTTATATTTTTTAATATAGCATATTTCTTTTCTCTTCTTTTCGTAGTACCTATGTTTTTATTAGAGGTACGTGAAGAAAACTGAAAGTTTTGCGTAGCTAATAAATTAAACGCTTGTTTTATATGTATTACGGTTTCTCGTGAATGTCAAAGCTATCATATTATTATCTTTGGTTTTAGGTGAATTAAAGAAATCGCAATGTGTCTATAGTCTAGAGTCTAGACTGTAATCATATGCGGGATACGTTACGAGCTCATTCCAAAAGCCAAATATAACTTTGTCTTGTTCGATTTGTCATGAATATACAATATTATACATATTACTCTTTTGTCATTCTACATCGTATATATGATCTAGTACATCAATCATCCCCTCGATTGCGTACGCTATACATAATTAATTCATTGACCTTGTCATAACGCTCAGCAATAATAATAGCAATATGCGGCAAATGTTTTACATATCAATATAGAAAACATTATTTTATCCAACGAGACCATAAACAATGCTTTTAACAATAACTTAGTTAAGTTTTTCTGCACTTCAAACAGACCTTGGATTAGCTATGCCAGTTAATTAATGTTGTCACCGACATTGATGATATTTACCCGATAACCGTGAATATAAAAGATACACATGTCATAATCCTATATACCTATTATGGTATTAACTTATATTATTAGTGTTTTTAAAATTTTATTTAATGTTTTTAAAGTGTTTACAATCAATGTTAATAGATTTAAAGCTGTTTTAGGTATATAAATTTTTTTTATTTATATTTTTTAAGCCTTTTACCTACCTAAATCAGAGACATATAAATAACACACACCTTCATATTATTATTAATTATGTAGGTACGTAGGTACCTAAAGTAAAATGAAAAATATGCTTTAAAATAGAAACTAGTAAAAAAATAAATAATAAAATATTGCCTTCATTGTCATTTTTAATACTAGGTAAATCTTGTCTAGACTCTAGACTATTGTACTATAAAACTACATTATTATTAGCTTCACGTAGTTTGCGCTGCCGCGGTTTCTATACGAAATTAATGTTTAAGTACATAAAGTAATCTATATTAGCAATAAAGTGTAGATAGACATGGAAGCTCATAATACCACGGCACGTCTTGTACTATCGTGTCACGCATAGTGTAACACAAATAATACGAATCATACGACACTAGTAAATAACATTAAATAAACGGCGTAGGTGGACATATATCATTTTGGTTTCGTCCGTTGCGAATAAAATTTTTATAGTTTAATACCAGGTCAGTGCCACCATTACGTATCTACATTTTACGAGCATTCAATTTTTACGTTGTCGTATCCTTTAAACTACTTCGTAGCGTTAAAGTTTTGTTCTTGTAATAACTGTCTTTTCAAATTTGTCTACTTACCTTGGTCGTTCTGTTCTAAGTTCCTATATCTTTTGTTCTTCACATCTACATTTACCTTTCGTTCTCTATCATTTGATTTTTATTCAAAATATCCATCATAGCGTGCCGCTGGCAGTAACCTATTCGTAACAATAACTTAAAAACTTTACAAATTCAAAGTTAAAAAACGAACACGTATATTAATATTTGCATATTCAATGCAAATCTATACTAATAAGAGTTTGTTTAATTGTTTGTTTCAACGGGCCAATCTCAGGAACTACTGAAGCGTTACGTTGCAATTCTTAACGCGGGTGAAACCGGGGGTTACAACTAGTTATACAATAGAACGATCTATACAGTAGTAATATTCCAAACGTGGCCTATTTTTTACATAGAAAATACGAGTATACCACATTAATGTCACTATTTTAAAATAGATCTTCACCCCAAATCTAATCCACCCGGTGCCGGCGCCATGCCAGGCTGCCAGACGCGCTCGTGCTCGTACCCACGTCTCAATTTTATCATCTTGTCGTTTCGATTTACTGGTTCGTTTGACTTGTTATTTCTTTACCGATATTTTCACTTGATTTCTTTATACACACTTCATACTTTTTGCTGTTGATATTTGGAAATCTATACATGTAAGTGGAAGCTAAGTCTAAGTAAGACTAAGTATGTGCGTGTGTGTGTTTTTGGTGTGTAAGAGTGTAAAATACTGTGGTGGTTTTAATCAAAAATTGAAAAATACCTATATACTTAAAAAACAGTTGAGAACACTCAGATTTTTGTTCAGCATAGGTAATAAATAATTACTAATTATGTACTTTTGGTTAAAGCTTTCTGAATAAAATTACCGTACAATAGATAAGTAAATTAGACCAAATTTTACGTAACTTTATTCCAATGCCGTAACATAGGGTGTAACTCCTTTATTAATTAAGACTATACAATCTATACATATAGGGTACCTAGGCAGTACGGTATTGTAATACTAGTGATATTTTTCTATGAAGAATGCACACTTATTCTATAGACCACACGTGATATCTTTTGTACGCTATTGTTTACATTACAAGTTGCAACTGTATGAAATGAACGCTTGGCCATTCACGTCGTATCGTACTCATAGTCGTAGCCTACATACCATCTATCACATTAACCTACTTCAGTGCAAGAATCTATTGCCTTTGCGGACAATAGTCTGTGGTACATATAATTTATCTAAATTGGATGTCTGTCTATAGCCTAGAAATGACGCATGTATTCATATGTAAACATGCATCAGTATTTCACGTTCGACAATATTGCTTTTTTCCGCTTAGTTAGAAATCTATCAAACCCCAACTCATAGCAACTAATTATTATTCGTTTTTGTTGAAATATTACTATATTAAAAAAACCTACAATGCCTACATACATAATAATATATGAAAGTTATGTTATACACAACATAATAAGGGTACCTAGAGGTAACTTAGAGGTTAAACTTATTTGGAAACGTCTTATCCTTAAAGCCCTTCACGCTCGAAATAAATGAGTTCTAAATACAATAACAGACGTATTTCTTATCTTTTAATTAGAGTTGTTGAATTTTGTTTGTATGCATACATAGAATACGTAAATACTTCACATGTACATATTTCTTTTATCTATATAAAAACCGTCACCCATCCGAATACCGACCGCGCTTGATGTTGCTTAATCTGTAAGATCGCTTACGATCTACGCTACCAGCAGGACTGTCCGTGTTTGGAACATGCTTAATAAGTTGTATTTATCAATGCTTTTTCTCTATTACAGCTGATGGCATGACGTATTCTTTTGGAGTGTTCTACGCGGAGTTTCTGACGTATTTCGAAGAAGGAAGCGGCAAGACAGCGTGGATTCTCTCTATACTCGTCGGAATGACTCTTAGCTCAGGTAATCTAGTATAATACAATGTAATGTTACAATAACTATACAGTCCAATAAAATTGTAATAACACAGATATTGTAATGAGACAAAATATTTTTTTACATATATGTATCTACATATATCCATCCATCCTCCCCAAACAAATCATACGAACTTGTCACAATACTTGCTTCACAGCGGGTTATAACAGGAAAGTTCAACGGGCGAACTGATCAGTTCTACCTTTAAAATTGTAATTTAAAAAAAAATTCCATCCACTATTTCCAGGACCAATATCAAGTTCCTTCGTTAATCGATGGGGTTGTCAAGCGGTGACCGTATCGGGAGCTTTGCTGTCTGCAACGTGCGTGGTGCTTTCGGCATTCGCAGGGAACGTGAACACTCTGATCGTCACCATCGGCATAGGCGCTGGCCTCGGTTTTGGCCTCATATATTTGCCCGCCATCGTTAGTGTTACCGTGTGGTTCGAACGATATAGAAGCCTTGCCACTGGTAAGTTTCAGTTTTATTCTTAAAGTATGAACTATAAATGTTACTACTTCTAATTTGTTATTTTTATACAAGTTCTAGTAGCTTGTAGAGTAATAAATAATATATAACACAATTCTTTCAGGCATCGCTGTATGTGGATCAGGTCTTGGAACATTCCTCTTTGCACCCATCACGTCAGCACTTATTAACGGATATGGATGGAGAGGTGCTATGGCTATCATAGGAGCTATTATTCTCAATTGCATTCCCTTAGGGCTCATGTTCCGACCAGTACCTGAACCACCTAGATCACCGGTGTCCGAACCAATGTTACCTAAATCAAAATCTTCTCCACTAAAAAGATCTCAGAGCACTGAGCATTTAGCGAGGGCGAATGGTAAAATCGAGGATAATGGTGATGTCGCGAGACTAACTCTTTCGCAGCCGGCATTAAACAAACCGCAGGAGCAAAAGTTACAACCCCACTCGCGGCATGGAAGTGGAATTATGCAGCGACCTGATGTGCTTTATCAAGGAAGTATGACCAGCCTTGCGAGATGCCGGGCGTCATCGCCAGAGAGAACAATAGCATTTAAAGAAGAAAGAGTCCAAAAATGTGGCTGGCTACCTTGTTCGGAAGAATCAAAAGCCGCGCTATCTGAAATGCTTGATCTCTCTCTCCTAATTGATCCTATTTTTATTCTATTTTCAGTGTCAAACTTTTTAACTAGTATAGGGTTTTATATTCCATATCTTTACACGGTGCCTTTGAGTGAAAGCTTAGGCATTAGCAATTCACCCTACTTAATATCTATAATTGGTGCTGCAAACTTAATTGGGAGGATCGTCCTCGGATATATTAGCGACAAGCCTTGGGTCAACAGACTATTAGCATATAATCTCTGCTTGACAATTGCCGGCATAAGTAAGTATTATGTTCTTTTAAATATGTGGCTATTTAATTTTGTCATTAAATTATAAATTTTTAATTCATTCGTGGAATATTTTCACACCTTAATTATTTATCTAATGTCAATTTATACTTTTCAGGTACAGCGTTTGCTAATGTTTGCTGGGAGTTCTGGGGTCTGGCAATTTATGCAACGATATTCGGCTTCACTATCGGTGCTTACGTGGGTTTGACTTCGGTGGTTCTCGTTGATCTGCTGGGTATTGAGAAACTCACCAATGCTTTTGGGCTGCTTCTGTTGTTCCAAGGCATTGCATCCCTCCTAGGTCCTCCTTTCGCAGGTAATATTATTTCCTAGTAGGTACCTATCTATTTAAAAGTTGGTCACTTGAAATGGTGGGCAAAGACTTGCGCCAAGTAGTTTTGAACACGAAGCAGATTGTAGCAAATCCTAATGCGGTATAAAATTTAGCTGAGAGCAACTTTCACTAAATAGGCTATTCATT
>DWAV01001040.1:0-15023 GCA_018231305.1 Noctuana lactifera
GCTAGACCGTAGCGGGCACGAGCCGAGCCTCGTCCGAGGCTCGGACAAGTTAAAAAATTGTCGTTGTGGCCACTTATTATGACAACTGTTCTAATATCCTTATAGGTACCTATATTGACGACTATAAATGTTATTATTATCCAAACTTACTTCGTTTCCATTAAAAATAGCACCTATTTCTTCATAGGGCTTACGAGCCTTGGATCCATCGCCGACTTTTCCCATTTTACAGTGTGAATTTGTTACTATATAATTTTATGATAAAACCAAGATGAAACAAATCCATTTAGAATTTGATTTTGTCAATTTTGCTCATAGATTACAAAGTAGAGTAAATATCAGTTTATAATGAATCTATGAAATACCTTATCCATAAGATATAACTGCTTCTACTGCTCCATGCTTGTTGATAATAACGTATCTAAGTCATGCTAATTTAAATAACTTTACCATGTTTTACACGTGGCTTTACTACCGTCTACTATACTCTAGTATTGTTCACTTTATATTATGAGAATAATTTGATTTTTATTATTAACTAGAGGTCGCCCATAAGTTCATTATTTAATCGTAATAATTAAACAGAATGTTTACGCTAAAAATTATGTCTACGTGCGTTCATGTTTTTCATTTAGGTATTAGATTTAATAATCATAGTTTTAAAATAACTTTAATAAATTATACAAGAATTTTATACAGGAGACTACCGCATAGAAAATTAATAAAATAGTCAAGGTTTAGTTTTATTTTCTCTTTTTCTTTGCTTTCACACAGCAGCACGGAGGAGGCCCCGGCTCGCACTGGGTTTCCCTCGTATCGATGCGGAATGGTGGTCTTTTCTCCGGCCCCTTTGGAGTTACTAGTTCGAGTTCCATTTTACATCGTCTGTCACCATTGGGACCAACTTTTGCTACCTTCAACAAGAAATATTAGGGTTTACAGCGAACTTGTCATTTGTTGAGCACCTAACCGAATACCGATCGATAATATTAGCAGGTTAGCAGTATTGCTTCAACCTCAACTTGGATTGGTTTGAAAAGTTTAAAAAAGGTCGAGTCGAAGAAGCGAAGCGAATTAGCGAGCATAACGACTTCAATAGAAAACCAAAGTCTAGGCTAAGCTCACTTAATCTAATGTAAATATAATTTAAAAGAAGAGAAGACATTGTTGGACAGTTATCGAAATATATTCACTATTACTACTAACAGCAGCAACAGCCAAAAATATTTACCTTTAAAACGAAAACATCTTTTCGTGGATGAAGAACAGCCTGAGCAGTGCCCGGATTAGGCACGTTCGTAGGAACCAAGTTGCAAAGCCAGGGGCACGGGCCTGACTTAGTTTTCTTTGGTTTTCCTTGAACTTGGGTGCCCTTTGTGTTGCTTTTGTCAGACATTATAGTAGGTATATTTTACTAGAATTTAATTTACTTCACCAACCCAAAGGAACGCAAACGACATCACGATGACGTCAAGCTTATGTCCCAAGAATAATAAATAACACTACGTCTTAATTTCATTCATGTCCAATGACTAAAAAAGAGTACTTGTACTACCAATCTACCTCTATGCTCATGTCAGGTATATATAAATGTACTAGTGGTCTAGCATCAAGCCATCAACATCAAGTTTATCATAAAGTAGTGACAAATGTGACAGCTTACTTATCTTCATACAATCCTAACTACGCTTTCTATAAACATAGACATACCTACTATAAAATCCATTATAAAATTAATTTTATATTATCTTTGATTGTCAATGATAATATAAAATCAATCAGTTGTCAATAAGTATATTTACACACATTTACACCAACCAAAACGTTTTAAACTAACTTTTTATTAATAAAAACCCGCATCTATTTAATTTTCAGCTAAAAATGGAAAATACTATGCATCCACTGTATCCACGAAGCAACGTATCAAAATTTAGTGGCTATCATCCGGACAAGTTTAGTTTTAATACATACAAATTCCTAGACCTGCTTCCTACTTATGTTAAAAGTTTATATCTTTATTTTTAAAAATATTCCTTCGTCTCTGTATAGAATCTATTTAAAAAAAGGTGTTGGACCATATAGAGTGCAAATATCCCTATGCAAATGTTGGCATTATCCCAATATCTGCTTATAACACAAACATAGCAATAAAAAGCTTTTATTAATAGAACTAAGAACAAATTATCAAAATTTTTTTTGTAACAGGTATACTCTCGATAACATATCGCTTACAGTCCGTACTGATGAAAGTCTTGCGCCAGGTCAGCCCCCTCGCCTTACTCAACAAACAGTTGGCAAATTCCTACAACCCTTGACTAGAGAATTGGTCGAGGTGCCGCCAAGGTGACCACTTACAATTTCAACATTTTTTTCCTCTCCAAGACACTCCAGACAATTTTATGAATTCTCAAACTTTAATTTCTCAACTGTTCTCAACTTAGGGCATACTGAAAGTTTCTAGAATAAGATGAATAAGACCATACAATATTAGACACGGATTAGACATTTATTGTTTTTGAGATATCTATAGCTATATGGCCTTACAATACAATTATTTATACGTTTTTGCATTCACTGTTACTCATTTTAGAATTCCGTAATTGCTTTTTTATGTTTTATTGTAAATGGCTGGTTCCAGAAACCTTTACAACCTATACCTTTCAGTACCTATGCCTCACGTGTACAAAATCTCACATACTTACCTAGTGACAGCTTTCTTGCCGCTTTTCCACGCCAAAGTTTCTAATGGCAGATACTGAAATAGCTCGGTGTCGCGATGTCGGTCTAGCTTATAGCTAGATAACCAATATGTTAAACGTGTCGTTAAAGTGGTCAGAAAATAGAAATTATTCATCCAGCGACGATCTTTAACAGTCCCACAATAGATGAGTTACCTGATACAGTCATTGAGAAGATGGTAAAGAGAGATAAGGCGTTCTGGGTGGATAAACCCGGGTCCAATGCGTACACCCTTCACGATGCTTACTATAACTATGGCATGACCACGGAAATGGTAAAACCACGTAAGTTTTACATTTCATACCGATTATATTTAAAGTACTCGACGTTTTTGTATCAGCAGTAGTACGGTAAAAAGTTGTTTAAATCTATTTTATATAGCATAATAATAATAACACTTGTAAAATTGAGCTATGCTGTCTGTTTATTCTGATGTCTGAGGAATAAGTCATTAAAGTCTTGATTTTCTGTAGGTTTTTTTAAATTTTAAAATAATTCTACTTTACCTTATAAAGCGCTTGGTTTTTAAATAAATAATAATTAGGTATGTATATTTTACGAGTTACATTCTCTGCTAATAGCAGGTAGGTAGTAGTAGGATCCACGATAGAACTAAATCTACCACGGAACTGAGAAAGATAAAGGAATTTACGAACGAAAAATGTCACATCCGTAACATCATATTATAACATTTCCCTATACTTACATAATATTATCATTTACTTTTCTATTCTATTTTTTTAAATGTCTACCGATGTTATTATTGTTATAAACAGCTCATCAAGATGTATTTCCCCGTTCGTATCAGTATGATCTTGACTGCGTTAAATATAGAAGACTTCACGCTTGCGATAACCTGAAGTCTACAGGTGAAAAGGTATTTTTTGACAGCTCTTTATTATGACCCCACTCTCTCCTCTCTCAACATAGTACATTCTATCTTACCTTACCTGCTTGACCACTCGCTTGTAACGTGGATGAGGTGGATCAATGGAGGTATAATTTATCGCGGTCGAGGTACATATACTTAATAGTCTGTAGATGAGCTTACCTCCGTGCATAAATCACTATCACTCTCGTACATAGTATAAAACAAAGTCGCTTTCTCTGTCACTATATCCCTATGTATACTTAAATCTTTAAAACTACGCAACGGATTTTGATGTGGTTTTTTTTATTAGACAGAGTGATTGAAGAGGAAGGTTTATATGTATAAACGTTCACAGTTTTTCTGTAGTGTATTTAGTATCAACATTGCACCCGTACGAAGCCGGGGCGGGTCGCTAGTATAGAATATAATGATTTTATGAGGTGGGAGATGAAGAGATTTAATTTATATTATACAATTAATTCAGTAGAACTAAAAAAACTCGTACGTAGGTCTACGTACCTACTTGATATACACCTATAATATGATATATACCTATAGGTACAATACAATAACATCAATAACTTTTCGAATTCCTCGTACCGTTTACCTTTTAAAATACTGCTTGACTAATTTTCTTATTTTTCAGACACTTGTAGCCGTCCATTGTCGTGACTGTCGTAAAGTTAAGACTTCGAAAAAAAAGCAGCCTGTTGTAAAAGAAGACTCTGAACAGAAGAGGTGGAGATATTATCCGGAACTAACGGCTTCTTTGAAGCTTGAAGAAATCCGAGAGATGATGAAAGAGTTAGATACTTACCTATTATTCATCGACTAGCAACAGCCCGCAGCATATTGCTGGCATGTAATTGGAAATTGTAGCAATTTCATGTAATTTTTTATTTTAATGCGATTTACAGGCGGGTACTGGCTAGTATGAGATCAAAATTCTATCTTTACTATATAAGTTAACAACTAAATGTTGCCTAACTTATAGGTTCACAAATTAATTATTTTCCCCATATAATTTTCAGAGTGGGTCGTCCTTTCAAAAATGAAGCTTGTAATTGGTACTACAAGAATTATCCCGCTGTGCAGTACAAATGTGTACAACGTAAATTTGGAAAATAAATAATTGCAATTAGCTAGCAACAAATACATTTTATTTAAAATTTTTAGTTAAATTCCAATTAATTTTCTATAATATACTTATAGGTACATAATTATATTATATTTTTCCAAATACTCATTTCATTTATGTTATTTAATAATTTCCTTTTCTTTTTTTAACGGCATTCCCTTTTTGTCATAGTAAAGTAAAAAATTTTATCGATAGAGTATGGTACCATGAAGCTTGTCTGCCTCTTTGCTAGTTAAAACTAAAAAAAATAAAATTAAAATTGAAATAAACACTCTTTTGTGATTTATGTGACGTGAGAAATAGAAAAAGAGGAAAGTTCCAAATAAACAAAAAAAGTTCTTTTTGTTTGCTATGGTTTTCTACTTCGTTTAACTCATTGTTCTTTTGTTTATCTGTCAAAATTTCAAGTATGGTTTAATAACTTCGATACAAATAAAAAAATTAAAAATACTCCCATCCCCATTCAATTGACCGACAATGGCAAAACATGATGATAGTTTGTTTCTCCTTGAGGTATTGATTGATAAAATTGTTTTTGTTAAAAGCCCATGTTTCTCGGATAAAGACTTTAGAACTTGTGTAAATATAGAATGTTCGGCAGTTCAGCCGTTAGAGATTTGTGACGATGATCCTGGAGCCTGTATAGCTAGAAGCGGAGGCCCATTTGTTAAAACATTTAACAATGGGAAATCTTGTCTCTTCTCTCTTAAAGAATCGGAAATAAGTGCCGCCATGAGCAAGTTCCCAATAAAGGTTTCTGTTTATAAATCGCTTCCTTGCGGCTGTTTACCAACTAAGATTGTGATGGGTGAAGCCACCATTGATATGACTAAGGAGTTTGTTCAGGCCCGAAACAAATTTTTAGAAGATCCAACTAATGTTAGTTATCAAGCCTTAAAGGATTCGTTTAGAATTGTGGGATCAGACGGATCAGAAACTGGAGAGATTGTTATGTTTTTGCGTATTTCTTGTTTCGGAAAACTAATCATAACAAGATTCCAAGGAACAGGAGGAACACCTAATCTAGGTGCCAGTGGCAGCAATGCAGTAGTTGATAGATCATGTGCCCCAAAGAGAGACTTTCAAACATCACAGGACCCATGCGCTTGCGGGGCAGCACGAAGTGGATCTGGAAGGGCTGCGCCAGGGAATAATATGCAATCTTGCATTACTGGAGGCAGCGTTTGCCAATCAGGTAACAAACAGTATGTTTCCACGTTCCAACTATGCAGTAATAGACTTACAGGTATATAACAATACCTTTGTCTTACAGCCCGTGATCCTTACAACAATATGCCATGTGTAGATCCCGATGATCCTTGTTATTGTTCTGGTCCCATGCCACCAGCGAAACAAAACATGGTCTGTAGAAATACTGACCAATATTGTCTACACATACCAAAAGGTGAGTCAAATATTTAATAAGACTTATTTTATTACAAAATTTCAGATTAATTTCATCGTTGTATTAAATTTTAACCACGTAGTACCTAAGTGTGTGTGCATGAGTTATATAGTCAAATGCATGAGAAAAAATTTATTGACCAGGTCGCAGTAAACAATTCGAAGAGATAGGAACTAACTTGGGGGGTAACGAGCTAAAAATCAAAGTACCAGCCAGTGCTTCTATTATTAAGAAAATAAGTCAAACTCATTGTTCAATGCAATGTCCGTATACGAAGGGTACAGATGGCGGACCTTGCGATCCGCCTTGCGGGAAGAATCAGATTAGTTTAGCCCTTCCTAGTGAAGCCATATGTTGCCAAGGGGCCCAACCGGCTGGTACGCAATTCACATGCACGACAGAGGGCTGTGTACAAGCTTCCAAACACGTACAACAAATTGGTATGGCACGGGGAGATACGAAGCAACAGGAGCTCCCTAACAAGGAAGTATTTGTATTAAAAGTTGCAAAAACTGCTATGCAAGGGGACAGAAAATGTAAATTAGAATTAGAGCTCGTTACACCGAAGGGTCCCGATAAGAAACCTCCGATCGAAAAAGTTAACACGCGGCTGCAATCTGACCTTGATTGTGAATGTTGCGTACGAAGGCTTAAAAAACCAAAAGGAAAAAAGAAAAGATAATTATTATTTAATTGTGATACAGTAACTGAAAATACCTAAGCCTATTTAATAATAATTGTTACAATTAAGTAAGTATTGCCATAAATGCCATAGCTTGATACATTGATGTTGTGCAGATTGCTGCCCGACGGGGAACAAGGTTGTTTTCCAAATGCCGTCGGATTCCTGTGGGATGGGCCACAAGCAACGGGCGCACTTTAATTTTACCTCGGATGGAGTCGGTGACGTGGCCAGAGATGAGCCAGGCCAGTTGATGCCTGTCACGGCGGAGGACTACCCTGGTGTAGTGTATGACTTTCCAAAGCAAGTGATTAAGCTGCGTATTGGAAAAACTGTTGAAATGCCGGGTCGAAAGTCAAAACTTGAGTATCAATTTATAACGCCAGTGGTCACTCATGAAAAAATCGTCCCAGTAAAAGATACCAGAACGGCGCAATGTACACCTTGCTGCCGAGATTGTTGTTCGCCCAAACCAAAGTGTTGAAATATCATATTATTATTATTTTACTAAATTCTTATGTTATTAATGTTGAAATGTCTAATAAATGTAACTTTATGTAATAAAAGTGGTTTTGGTCCTATCCTGTATTTACCAAGTATCAAGTAGGTATCTAATTAAAGTAATAGTAATTCATTATTATCATGAACCTATCCTAGTATTTATTAAATCCTGTAAAGATAAATATGTGCCCAAAGATTATTTTTGTTGTGTTAAGATATTCTATGTTCTTTTAAAAAATATATACCTAAACATGAAATCATATAACCAAATACCTAGATATGTTTTACTGTGTAAACTCTGTAGTTAATCGTATTGCATAAAAAATAAACAGTTATAAACTGATCGTAGGTGCCACATCGAACGTGCTCTTATGGCAAGAATTGACCGAACTGCGAAGAACTGCAATGCAACCAAGATACTACACTCAAGGAGAATGTTTCAATGACTATACGAAGGCAATTGTTGTAAGCAAAAATATTAGTGATCAATCTAACATAACTGTCGCAGAGTTATTACCCTCTTCGCATAATAATGTAAAAAAAGATTTGCAAGACAATTTCGAGCATTCATCGAGTACCTCGATTTGCAGTACCAAATATGCGGAATTTAGAAATTCCTTAGCCAGTTCAATTAGATTCTCTCGAAGTCAAAATTCGATTTGTTCAGTTGTAGACATCTTTAAAACTGGTATGTTCGGAAGAAAGGAAACTGATGTATATATGAATCTTTTCAATGAATTCTGTCACTATCGTGCATCTGGGACCCAAGCCACAGCATTTATAAACAAATGCTTACAAGTAAATAGTGACATTGGTACTCGATACGATGCAAGTACACTCGATACGAATTCAAATTATGCTTCATCGAGCACTATGTCTGCTTTGCCATTTCGACAATCTAGGAGACGACCTGTTGAAAATACTCAATATCACGATGTCTACTTCTTCGGAAGAAAAAAAGAAGCAGCGAAGTCTACGGGGATGGGATGTAAAGAATCAAGTACAAAGCTTAGAACAGGACATTCACCGAATTCAGCCATAAAGAGTGACAAAAAAGGATCCAAAATGAAGGGGGGATGTTCAAACACGGTTTCACTATGTAGTACCTGTTCTGTGCAAACAAAAAGCGCAAGAGGTGCGTCAACCGCTACGAATACGATGAAGGCTGTATCAATAAAAGAAGACAAACCAAAGAAACCTTGTCCAGCGATGGGAACCACTAAAGGTGATATGACGGCGACAGTTTCACACATCAGACTCGGGCCAAGAGAACCGTGTCCAGTTCATGGTAAGGAACCTTGTCAAGGGCCAAAGTGTATTGTTGCCTCTTCTGGAGAAGAGCAGGCTCCTGTCAAAGTAACCACTGTTACAAATCCACGGCGAGGTGTGTTTGAACTTGTTATTCGCAGAATGACGGGTGCGCCTTTGGCAAAGAATGAGCTAATGCTAGAATGGACTCCACCCCCATCTCGGCCCGCTCCATGTGGTGGCCCGTGTCCGATTCCATGTGCCGTCCCAACACCCTGCCGTCCATCTAAGTGCAAAATGATAGTTTGCAGACCTTCTCCCTGTAAGTCAAAATGCTGTAAAAAACCTTGCAGCCCTAGCCCTCGATGCAAAAAGTGTTGCAAGATATCATGCTGCGGTAAGAAATGCACTCCGTGTGGACCACTTCCATGTAGTATTCCGTGTGCACCTCCATGTTGTAGGTCACCATGCAGTTCTCCTTGTAAGAGCTCCCCTTGCCTTAGACCTTGCCCAGTGGGTCGCAAAAGACCACGTAAAGCTCGAAGTCAGCCTAAAATAAGAGAAAATCGAAAGCGAACATCCCCATGCCTGAACCGCTCCAAAGCTTGTCCTGTTGTCAGGTGTCGCAGCATGCCAGCCCCATGTATTGGGTGCTGCACCCTGCCGCCGTGCCCACCTAGGAAATGCTGCTCTGTATCGCCATGTAAGCCACCGAAATGCTGCAAGAGTAGTTGTTCTGTATGCTGCATTTAAATGATGTATTTTTACAAATATTTACATTATATTATAACATAATAAAATTAAATTGACACCGTATAGGTACATCTTAATATTCACACAATTCAATGTATGACTTACCTACTACATCATCTAACCTTCCTATCCTCCCATGCCAGCTCCTACATATAAATAATGTTACATTTAAAAATGTTGTTTAATATTTTATTTATACTTTTTGAAACGGAATTATTGCAGCGTTTTTCACTTTGTTCATTAAAAAATCTCATCTTTTTTTGCAATAATATAAAATTCTTCCTAAGGATTTTTCATTTTTCATATGATAAACAAAAAAAGTAGTTCCGAATGTTCCGATACCGATTAAGCCACGCGCCAAAATAGCCTTGCAGGTCCCAATCACTGACCTCTACAATACTCTAGGTGTGTGGGGGAGGGCCTCCGAAGGCGTCCAGAAACAACCGTGTTGGACACTTGCAAACTGCTATTATAATTATTTTATCGTAGTTTTTAGTGAAAATAACAATAAAAAGAATCATTTTCCATCGTCATCATATCTATGTATAAGTTTTATATAGTATTTAATGAGGTATTTGACAAGCAAAGCAAGTCAAATGAGATACTTTTTTTGAGCTGTCAAAATGCGACTCCGTATATTTTGTATGACCAATCCTATATTGGTGATTGGTCATACAAAATGATCAATCATCAATATGTATAGTGATTATGACTTCAATCTTATGACGTTAGAATTTCATGTCAATTAACAGATTTTTTTATCAATTCAAAGTAAATAAAAATAGAATTTATTAAACAATGTAAATTAAATTAAAATTTTAGATATTTTTGTTGTTCACGTTTATATAAATAATATTTTAGAGTGTCAACTACTCTACAATTAACTATTAATTTTCTTTAATATGTAAACTAAATAGTATGTTTATTTATTCTACAGTAACAGAAAAAATCCAATAACAAAGTCCAATAAAGTGTAGAATTAATTAATGATAAAATTAAATTAAATTTTATATATATTACTACAATGGAATGGATATAAATAAATGCTCTAACCTTCAATGTATAATAAAATTATATAAAGTATGTCTATGGATAAATTAAGTCGCATAATAATTTTATCTGTCACTTTATAAATTGGTACCTATTTTATGTCTGTGACATACAACCTCATTATCTGTGCCAATTGGATAAAGAAAAGCAAAATGAAGTAAAGTTATTTGTCAAGAAGTAAGAAGGAAAGGAAAGGAAAAGGAACTCAGTTGTATGTAGTATGGGATATTGGTGTACATGTAAATTAATTCTGTGACTCATATTCTTAGGATAGGATAGATTT
The DNA here is from genome assembly GCA_018231305.1 of Noctuana lactifera. Lineage (NCBI taxonomy): Eukaryota > Metazoa > Arthropoda > Insecta > Lepidoptera > Hesperiidae > Noctuana > Noctuana lactifera. The sequence goes on from DWAV01001040.1 coordinate 10,671, forward strand.
TCGATATTACTATGTCTAAAAATATTGTATTTGAGGGATGGTTGACAAAATCGCCTCCTACAAAACGAATTTGGAGAACAGTAAGTACTTTCAAACAGTTACATTGATCTTTGTTGACAGTAAGTTATTTCGTTTGTGGTGGTTTAAATTTATCTTGGCCTGTACCGTAGTGTAAAGTCGGCTATTTACTATTAGATACATTGTAAATCTTTCACTTGGGAAGTGATAGAGATCATTTTAATGTGTAATTTTCTTGATGTACTAGAAATGGCGGAGAAGGTGGTTTGCCTTGCGGCAGTCGAGCGAGCTCCCTGGTCAATATTTTCTAGACTACTATGCGGACCGGAATTACAGGCGGTTCAAGGGCACTATCAACTTGGATTTGTGCGAACAGGTACTTGAATGTTATGTTATGTTTCCTATATTGTTTACTTTTTTTGACAACTAATTTGCTCCACAAACAATGTTTACATTATATCATGTACTTATTAAAAAAACAGATATGCATGTAGCTACATTGCATGTATTGCAACTAAGCATTTTCTTATTTATCTTATGAATAATATTTATAATTCATTACCAATCATTCATTCAGCCAAATATTATTCAAATAAATGCGCCTTGGGTCGACAGGTGGATGCAGGATTACATATGGAGAGAAGTAGTCATAGCACGTTGGATCCGAAGCTGCGAGGTTCGGTATTCACGATTCAGACACAGTCGAGAACATACCACTTGGAAGCTGACTGTGAAGCAGACATGGAGAGATGGGTAAATGCAATATGCAGAGTATGTGGTCTGCGATCAACTGAAGACCCACCAGATTTTGGTAAATATTTTTTAAAATATTTTCTTATGTGGTTCTGTCCTATCAAATTTTGGTAAATATTTTTTAAAATAATTTCTTATGTGGTTTAAACTTTTTTTATTGTTATATTTTTAGTATTTTCGAAAACATTTGCGGAAAATTTCTTTCTACATCTGAATTTATAACCAACAATTTTCAATATCCAAAACAACATTAATGTTAAATTTTTTATAAAATGTCAGTTTAGAAGATGCAAAATTATTTCCAGTAAAAATTTTATATTTTTACAAAAATTCTATAGTTGACTAATTTTACTACCCTGTGTAATCTACCTGTGTGTCTAATGGAATCGGTTAAAATATTTTAAAATTTTCTTTTTTTAAACTGTAATTTTTGAATACTTTAATGATGAGCAAATACAGTAAAATAGCAAATACTTTCATAAATTTATGACAGAACAGCTTTTATCAATTTGCAAAAAACTTCTTGTCTATTTTTTTATTACATCTTTAATAATAATATAATATTTGTACAAAACTTTAATATATAGAGTTGACTAATTTTACAACTCTGTGTAATCTACCTGTGTGTGCTATGGAATCGGTTAAAAGATTTTAAAATTTCCTTTTTTTAAATTGTATTTTTTGAAAACTTTTATGTTGAACTTTTATGATGAGCAAATACAGTAAAATAGCAAATAATTTCATAAATTTATGGCAGAACAGTTTTTACCAATTTGCAAAAAACTTCTTGTCTATTTTTTTATTTCATCTTTAATAAAAATATTGAGATTCTTATATCAGTTATTAGCTTGTATATAAAATAGAATTGGTATAGTTTATTTTGTTTTGTGTTAGAATTAACCAGAGACGGGAGAGGTCTCAGTTATTATAACGCAGTTATAGTTTCGATTATTAATTAATTAACTCCACCACTTCATAACTTTTATAACTATTTATATTTCTGTGAATCACTGCAGATTACATTAAAACATCATTATCAAGAGGCATATATTTTATCATTTTCTTTATTGTTTTCTTCAACGGTAATTTTTTTTATGTGAATTAGGATGTTGAGGTAGTTCCCATACAAAAATTAATGATTAATCTTCCTTGTTCCTTTTTTATTACCAAGAAATTCTTCCAAAGCATGCACAAAGAAAACCTAAAAGAATGACCACCGACCCACTTCAAGACAGAATTCTTCACTTCAAAATTCTTCACTTGAATACAGTCTTTAATTCTTTTACATAATTATTTCTTTGCTTAAATAAAGCATTCAATATTTTCAGTCTTTATTTTGGTTTTACCATTTTGATGAGAAATAACTACAAACTCTAAATTTTCATAAGGGTGTGCACCAATTATGGAAGAATAACTCGGTAGCATGTTAACCGCTTTTGATGAGTCCTATTGTCCAATCTATGACAAAGTAACAGAAGTCTTCAATTCTTATTAGAACATGTAAATTTTTTAGGCAAACCATCATTATCAATATATATTTGATTTATTATTATGTCATTTTAATAGGAATTGTGGTAGTGTAATTTGACGATAATCAAAGGAACTATAACAGCTGATTGTAATCGAATTACAATGCACTTATTCAAACTATATCTGAAAAAAGGCCTCTCCCCCAGGTAGGTAGGGAAAGAAGAAAAGCCTAGACCACGCTTGATCATACTGGTCCAAAGCAGATTCGTGTAATTATGGTTTAGTGGCCAACCAGTATCTTAATGAAAACATAATTAGTTATTTCAATGAAAAAATTTCAGTGAACAGTAGTAGAATAACTCCCTGTCTCACTGAATATACTGTCCAGAAAGTATAAAGTGATTTAGCTTTAGTTTTAAATTTGTAACTTATTTATCAATTGTAGAAATTTAGGCATAATAATATCTTGTGCGGTACCTAAGTGTTTGTATATTTTGTTTCAGTTGCCTTTCAGAGCAATTTATCTGATGTCTCTGTTGCAAATGAGCAATATGAACGTGCTGTCTGCACTGATCCTTACATCCCCATATCAGAGTGCATAACTGGAGTTCGTGCCCAGGTATATATCAAGGAGGTAGTAAACTATGTATATTTAATGTGTGATTGGCTTTGTGGTGAAAAGGTATTCGCTACTTGGGAGGAGTTTATATGTACCATCACTATGTGTATAATCAATCATTCATAATATATAATTTTATCTTTTAAACTAACAAGGTATAAGGAGCTAGTAAACAATTTTAATTTTATGTTTTATTGGATTAGTTATATGAATTTTTTTTTAAATATTCCACAGACCCTTAGCTTTTGGAACATTAAATGGCTAAAATATATATTATGTTACTCTTTCTATTTTAAATTCATACCCTTTACTACATTGAGGTGTTTCATATTTTTTTTTTGGTTTTTTAATCATAGGTTTATAATAATTATTGAGATGAATTTACTCAGCTTGAACTTTATTGCTAAATAAGATGATAGAATATAAAAATGTCAATTTTGACACGTCTAGCCTAGTAAATAAAGAAAGAAACATTTTTTTTATTCTCTTATAAAACAATGAAAAAGAGAACACATCTTTTTTGGCACAATATACATGTATATTGTGATAACGTTGCAGGATCCGAAGAGAGCCTTTACTTTCGACCCCAAAAACATAGTAATCAGTACCAGACCTGCATTTGATAGAATTGATAGAGTTCGAGCACAGCAAATGTACATGAGCCAACCTCATATAAGACCACCAAATAATAACGCAGAGTTCTCTGAAAATGACTCAAACCTAAGCGAGGATGAGAGCAGATCGCTAAATGCTAGTCAATCAAATATACGTACGTATAATAATTTTATGTTCTTCTTTCACATTCATTTTTATAATAAAAGGAAAACAGATTTTTCCTTTAAGAGTGTGCACTAGTTGGCTAAATTTTACGATCGAGTATGGTTTGTGTTGCCAGTGTATTAAAAATCGATCATTTATTGGAAAATCTTGAAGTTTATTATGACGATTTAAACGGAGGTACGTTTTTGTCAACTCCTTTTTATATATAAGTATTTATTTTTACGAAATTCTTAAAACGCATATATTGTATGCTTTTGAATGTTAAAACGTTATTCTAGGTGACTGGACTGTTGCAAAATCATTCACAAAATCGCCCGCAAAACGCAATGGACTTTCCGAAGATGGTATGTACATAATATGAATTCTTTTAAAATGTATTGCTAAAAATTTAGTTATCGTTTTAATTGTTAATTGATTTATTTGTTCTAGGACCTCCTGTACCTCCTCGACCACCAAAAACGTTTACTATGAACAAGGAATCACCGCAAAAGGAGTCATTACACAGTACAGCTCAACGATTATTGTCACCGGTAGATGTTAGAGACTTTGGTCTGGTAAGTTCCATAGTCCTTGTTTCATTTTTCTCTGATATTTCAATTATGGGAACTTATACTTATGGGAACAGTTGGCGGTAGAGTGATGGTGACGCACACGATCAGCTGTCACGTCTGCGCGCTATCAGGCTAAAGCTATACTGTACAGTTAATCATTTG
>DWAV01001041.1:0-15013 GCA_018231305.1 Noctuana lactifera
GTCGACCGACAGCGGCGCGGGCGGCCCGCCCGACGCGCCCGCCGCCGACGACCCGCCGCCCTGCAAGGAGGAGCTCTCGCGCGACGGCGTCGAGGACCTCACGCTGGACGAGGAGCCCGACCCGCCCGCGCCGCACAACGACGTCGTACGCAGTTAGTATTGCACACAACCACCAACCACCTTCACTGTCAACACCACTCTCTATTTTAGATTCTATTAAGCTATGAGGTGAAGTATGACTATAATATGTTATTATAAAAAGAGAACTTTAAAAATATACCTCTTTTGACATAGGAGAAACTGAAGTGTATTATTTTATTTTGAAGTGTTAATTTATTCTTCAACATTCAATTTTATTAGTTTCCTGTTATTCATCTGGTTCCATGACTCAACAACACACTTATTTTATTTTTATACTGCTTTTTTTACTTTAATATTTTTTTAAATATATATATTTTTAGCAACTGATTTAAGGTTAAATATTTCATGCGAGAATCTTATCCGCATTAGGTAGCCCATCACAGTTCCACAGCTAGGCGTGGGTTTTCTCTCATATATTATTATAATGTACATAATGTTATAGGAACATTAAGTAGGTACATAATGATTACAATAGCTTGTTTCTTTAATTTCAGATTTTCAATGGCATATGGAACGATCTCAAGATGAAATAATGAACTCAAATGACAGCGTCCGAGAGTCGCAAGGTAAGCGCCAGAACAGAAGTACAGAACACCATTGCAGGAGCTAGCGTTCAATGTTTAGCTGGTAGTTCCTGCAATGATGATTAGCCGAACATATTGCGTTGCTTTTTGATATTTGCTTTCAAATAATTTTAACCCCAATTAATTGGCAAAGTTGAGCAACGCAAAATGTTACATGGGATTCAAGATTGAGTTTCTGGAACAATGAACTTTTTAAAGTCTTAGAGAACATATTGTGTTGCAATATCCGATGAAAGCTAAAAAGTTGATTGCTCCAGACATACAAGGAACGGATGAAATGCGCAATGTCTTCCCATAATTTGAAAATAGAAAAACGATCATTGCTTAAATAATCTATTTATCCTGTTATATATAAATATTATATTTTACAACAGCGGATACAAGAGTGCTAGTGTTTTCACATGTGAAAATCAACCTTATAATACTAAATAGTATCTAATATTAATATTATAAAATTACTAATCCTATTGCAATTTTATATTTTTATATATAAACTTTTAAAAGTTATTTCAGAGCAACAGGTAAAGGTATAAAAGGTATTGTTTTTTGGAATGTAGCCTTCTTTAAGGCGAGGTAATGAAAAGTGAAGGTAAGTATGATTGATTTTATGTTACTTTGCTGTATACATCACATTATTAACTATATTGTGTCTTGCTTTGTGATTGTATTATGGGGTCTGAGCGGACTGTAGATCATTGCATGCCTTTCCATTACTATGTAGTTTGTCTTAATGGCACCCGCGTTAAACTATTCGCGATTTAGTGCTAATAACATTAACATTTGGACTGGAATATAATTGTATGTTGGTAAGTAAACTTTACGTATTTATGATCCGTAGATAAGTATGTATGTAGACCTAGATATAGAAACACAGAAGTGTGCACGACACACGACACCTCACTTAGACCACTACTATGCATATTTCGACCGAACACGAAGGTTTTTACTATTATTCCGCTAAAGTCGTGGCTACAAAAACGTCGCGTATTTTCTCAGTTGGATTTTGATAAAAAAAATATTTGTTGTAGAATTTTATAGTCAGATTGTGACAAAGTGCGCAGCGGACACCCGAATAAGGTAAACCTACATTGTTTTATTATTGTTGTCGTTGTAGTTTGTTGGTTTATGTGGCTTTATTTATTTATTATTTATTATGCCTTTATTTGCATTCACATGTGATTTCACTGCAAATGTCTCTCCTAGCAATTCATGTTTTATGTTAGTAATTTTTAAGAGCCAACATCAAATTCCTTGCATGGTCATTAGATAAAGAGTCTAATGATACACGTTTACTAGTTTTGTAGTGGATGCGCATTTCATTTTCAACATGATATATTAGGAAGGTAACAAACATACAATATGATTTGTGAACTATAGAATTTCGTGAACAAATATAATGATCTTGAAGTGGGTAAGATTCGACACCCAAAATGTTTTCCCATTACAATATCCTTGCATAACAGCATGAAGCAATTTCCTTTCGCCACATGAACATTTCATTATAATTTTTTTTTTACTTAAAATTCACTAGTGATTAATTGTAATTTGCTGTACTGTTCACGAACTGTGCTACTAACACTTAAATGCTTTGTACATATTCATTCTTGCTTTTCATTGTTTTACCCTTCCAGAACCACACTTAAAATTCACTTCTATCCTGAATTACGCTAAAACTCCTTTTCCATTAACTCGTGGGTGGCTTAAGAGTATTGAAGGAACTGCCGACATGGGAGGCGATTCTACTATCAGTAAAAGGAAAAGAGGTCGAAAGCTAAAAAACAAACAAAAATTTGTCAAAGGACAGAACAGACCAAAGAGATGTGTCGATTTAGAAATAGCCAATAAAGTAATTAAACAGGACCGAGAACGAAGATATCTGTGTTCCATATGCCAGAAGAAGCAATACAAATACAGGAGAAATAAATTGAGGCATGAGAAGTACGAATGTGTCACAGGCCCGCAGTTTGTATGTGATAAATGTGGGAAAAAATATTCACAGAAAAAAACGTTGACTTCTCACGTAGCTCTAAAGCATAAAAATTAAATAAAGACTAGACCAACGATGTTCTAGCATTTGAGCATTTACTTTACTTTTTTCATATTTTTTTTCAAGATGATTTAAAGAGTTACACTAATTATGTTGAATTTATTTTTTTGTTAATTTTTATACGTTCGTATAGATTCATACTTCTAGGAATAGTTGATTCTGTTGGTTTATATTTAATAAATAGTTTACTTCTGTTGATTGGCTCAAGAAAACATGAATTGTTAGATTTAAGACTGCAAAATAGATGTTAAAGTCGATTTTGTCCAAGATCTCATGTTGTGCCATAGTGTAGATTTATTATGTTGTTTTGTCAGTAATAGACTTTTTTAGTTTTTCTTTCTTTGTTATTTTTTTTTGTTGTAAAAGTTTAGAGGTGCTTCATTGTTGCCTAACACTGTTTTCATTATTTTTAATATATTTACCTTCATTAACATTTTGTTTTTATTTATCTTTTGTTTCGCTTATGAATATGTGTTGCCTTATACATAAAATTTATAATAAAATCTATCTTCGGCCATGCAAAAAATATTGTACTAAATTTTCTCTTTCAGGTCGCAAGACAACGACGCCGCGTCATGATATCGTGACCCGTAGTAGTAAAAAAGCTTGTGAGGAAAGCGGGAGTGCGACCACATTTGCCATATTAAAAAACGTCGTCGCTCCGCCCAACAACGTGCCCGAGGAGGCCAAAGAGAACAAGAAGCGAGCCAATTTCCCAGCTTCCAAATCGCCCACGAAGCTCCGCTCGGACACGAAGTTGGAAGTGAAAGCGGAAAAAGAGATCGTGAAGGCGAACGAGCTGAAGGAGCTGAAGGAGTTGAAGGAGCCGAAGGAGGCAAAGGATCCGAAGCAGGAGTCGCGCTACAACATCTTCCCGCGCGGGTCCAGCTCGCTGCCGTGCGCGCAGTACAAGACGGACAAGGGGTACAAGTGCCCCAACTGCCAGCGCTGCTACAACGCGCGCAAGAACCTCGTGCGCCACGTGACGCTGGAGTGCGGCCGCGAGCCGCAGTACAAGTGCCCGCACTGCACCTACAGCAAGCACCGCCGCAACGAGCTCAAGAAGCACATCGAGAAGAAGCACCCCGAGCACCACCGCGCCGAGCGCGCCGACCGGGCCGACGGGGCCGACTGACCGACTCACCGACTCACCGACCCACTCGACCCACTCGACCCACTCGACTGACCAGTGTACGTACGCCGACCTATCATACTAGTGCCTTATTTGTATGACTACTCGATCTTCCTTTTAGACGGTATTAAAATTACCTAATAAATTTTATATGATACTTGTACACTTATGTATTGATAATTGAATAATATTCGATATTTTTTGAACTATTAAACGTTTTAAGAATAATCGGTTTTTTCTTTAAATTCTGTCCGCGCCGAGTACCAAACTTTATGGGAAGATAAGTCAATGACGGTTCAAATACTTGGATTGTGCATGTTTTGCATGTATTAGAAGCTTCGCCTTTTTATAATTTCTAACAGAAATTATTTTATTTTTTTATTTTTTACTTATTATAACGCATTTCTTTGGTTCCTTAATTTTATTTTAGCCTTTGGTAGTATTAACAAGAGACTCCGTATGTAGTTCGCTTAACTTATTATTTGCAATACCGTTAATGTGTTGTATTTCAGAGCTACACAAGGATTCCCACCTACCGTCGGCACTGTTGTCGCTGCTGTCGGTTCAGTCCGCGTGTCACGCACAGTCGGCGTCGCTCGCGTCTCTCGTGCCGCCCTGCATCCAGGTGACCAACATCATGAAGCCGGCCGTGCACGGCTTGCCCGCCATGGGCTCCATGGGCTCGATGGCCACGATGGCCAACATGTCCGCGCTGCCCGCGCACCTGCTGCAGCAGGCCTTCCTGCAGAACAACAACACCGTCAGCGAGCCCAAGGCGGCGGCGGGGTGCAAGCAGGACGAGCCCGAGTCGGAGGGCGAGTACGACGACACGGACGACATCGTGCTGCCCGAGGAGGGCGACGGCTACTTCGAGGCGGCCGACGCGCTGGACGCGTTCGACGCGAAGCCCGACAAGGGCCAGTACGCGAAGCGCGACGGCAACAGCTCGGACGACGCGAGCCGCCAGTTCGAGTGTCGCCACTGCGGCAAGAAGTACCGCTGGAAGTCCACGCTGCGGCGGCACGAGAACGTGGAGTGCGGCGGCAAGGCGCCATCCCACCAATGCCCCTACTGCTCGTACAAGGCCAAGCAGCGGGGCAACCTCGGCGTACACATTAGGAAGCACCACAACAGCGAGTGGTACATGTACGCCAGCAACAAAGTCAGGCGGAATAAAAAGACGTCTATATAGTTATATTTAGGCAAACAATTGTTAGACCAAAGTAGATACCTAACCAAATCGGTACTGCAATAATATTTATATTTACCTTTTATTTTTGTTGAAGACGTTTTAATATACACTAAAGATAATAGTTTTAATGTGCACATTCCCTAACGGCATTAGTGTTAATTTTGTTGTTTTTTTTTTGTTTTAGAGTTTATTATTGTAGTTAAGACTGACCCTAAGTATTTTCTTCAGTTATTGATTTAAACATACCCATTACCCGAGCATCAGCACCAGTATAGCTCCGGAGAAAAGTTGACCCTTGGTGAGGTGATGTACTGTTTGTACACAATGTACCCGAGCGGGTGCCTGTTATCATGAATACCATCTCGAATTTTTCTAGTTTTAGTTTCCTTAACATTCCTTAACTGGAATAATTCCAAAATTGATAACTTTTAGTGCAATGATATTAAGAAATGAATAGTGGATATTTATATTAGACATTGACATATACATTTTTATATAATTTTTCCGTTAGGAATCGTTGTATTGGGACCACATGCTGTCTTCCCATTTTGTTATAGAAAACCCAAAGTTACATTATTTTTAAATTTATTTATTAGGATAATTTTACAAGGACTAAGGTCCTGTTAGGCTAGGGAGTGCCTCTAAGCTCCACCACAGTGAACAATCATGTCACTGGTGTGAGAAGAGAACATAGAATTCTGAGGCGAATATACAGCTTAGGTATTGAGAAGCTCATCGACTATGTGCCTACAATGTTACCTGTAGTTAATATTACATATCTATTTATTATGTTATTCGATTTATATTTTTGGTGTATTGGGAAAAATGTGTTCAAAAATTGTTTTTAAAGAGTTAATGATATTAACAGATATTTTATTTGCAATAGTGTATTTCAAGTTGTTTAGCATATTGACTGTTGATATTTTTTGTTAAACTAGGATAACAAAGCTATTTGACCAAAGTCAGTATTAGTTGTAACGTGATGGTGAGGTTCTAAACGCATGTTGTTATTGAAATATTGGAGTCAGTGCAATGCATAGCAAATTGTTTCAATTAGGCAAAATTCCCATCATGTCATTTGTTGAAGGTCCAACGTACTGATGTATGAATTAGAATAAAATTTGGATGTTACGAAGTTTACATTGTTTGTTAATGTTATTGGATGAATAGAGTTAATCAATTAGTGTGATTTTTATATGAATATATTGGGGTTTACTTGGTAGAAAAGTTTAATAAAATATGAATATAGTGTACTGCTTGTTTTTATTTCTTGTTGCGGTATTCTCGCGGGTTAATAGTTACTTAGTTACCAATGTTACTTTAACATTTGATTTCATCCGGAAGTACCATTTTTGAATTGCGTTAAACTCAGTGTGGATGTTCGTTTCCCCGTTTCATCAATGATGTTGGTAAGTGACTGACAAGTTTTAGATAATGTAGCCGCGCATGTGTGCATGAATGTTATGGAACTCCTGCTTCTCCTTTTCGATGCGTTTATGTTTTTTTTCTTCCTTTTCGTTCATACTAATATAATTAATAATTTCAGGTAGACAAGAAAAGCCCATGGGTCGGGAGACTGCATTTCATTTAACCAAAGTTTACTTGAATATCCAAAGCAGTGACTAAAACCATATCGATCATGTAACACCATGAATTTTCTTGGTACCTATCTTTCTCTCGACTAGCGTGACTTCCATTTCGGACATCACTGTGTGAGAGCTCGTAGATCATGTTGCGATGGACGACATCATCGAATCTTCGTTCACTTCATTTTTTTAAATAAATGTTTTTTTTTCTTTTTTGTTCTTTTTTTTTTAATTTTCCTTTGCAAAGCTTTCATCACAGCACTCGGTGGACACTCACAGTAGTATATAACCTTCAATTTATGTACGTACAAGTATTTGTATATGTATATAATATAATATGTATGATATTTAATGTATGTAACACGTATATTGTGCTTGTATTTGTCGTTAACCTCACGGGAATGTTGAATGTGTAGTGCGTGTCGCGTGTCGCGTGTGGCGTGGCGCGAGAGGCTGATATCTCGTGCGCTTTCAGGAGGCGGCGCAGGGGGCGCAGGGGCCGGCGGGGCAGGCAGCGGGGGCGAGGAGGGCGCGCTGAGCCGCATCGGCGGGCTGTCGTGGGAGCAGTGGTCGGCGCGCCTGGCGCTGCCGCTGGTGGCGGGCATGCGCGTGGGCGGCGCGCCGCTGCCCGCCGCGCTGGGGCCCGCGCTGCCGCCGTCGCCCGGCGAGCCCAGCTTCACGTGCCCCGACTGCGGCCGCGTGTACAAACTCAAGTCGTCGCTGCGCAACCACCAGAAGTGGGAGTGCGGCAAGGAGCCCCAGTTCCAGTGCCCCTACTGCGTGTACCGCGCCAAGCAGAAGATGCACATCGCCCGCCACATGGAGCGCATGCACCGCGAGGTGCACATGAAGCCCGAGCAGTACATCAAGCAGGACAACGTCGACGCCTGCACGTAGACTCGCCGCGAGACTCGTAGTCACTAATCAATACTCCGTTTTATGTTAGGTGCCGGTTCAACGGCCTAGTGTTAAGTTTAAATATCGTTATCTTTTCCAAATTGATATTGGCACGTTTTGGGAGCCCACTTTTGATGTTTATGGGTCCACGGGAGCATTAAAAGCGAAATATTAATCAGACTCGCAAATTACTTTCAGAATGTGATAAATGTGATGAAATCTCTTTGTGATAGTGGCGTGAAACGGTCACGTTAGAAGTAATCGCCGTTTAGAGGACGCGAACCGTGCCTTCGATCGTTACCTACTCCAGTCAGATGGCTGAATATATAAATACTGAATAGATACCATAATGAATTTAATCTCATAACGAATTACTCATAGTATTCACACTGGTTGCAGTTACTTGCGACAGTGTACGCAACTGTTGCATTTATCCAGTATACATAGTAAGAAAAGTGATTTGTACAGTTACGCTTTTTAATTTTTGATATATTTTTATGTACAGCATTTACTATATAAATTATCATTCCTGATATTTTGATAATATTTGCGCGTTAGCTTGGATGGTTGTCGTGAAGAACAGTTTTAAGTTTGACTACTGTTGTTACCAATCGCAGTTACTAATCTATGAGTTATTTTAAAATGCCTTATTTTTACGAAACAATCTTCGTCAGGTTCGGGCCATTATCTTCTCTAATGAATGTTGCAAAGTTGACGAAAGTAAAACTTGGAGATATCTCATTCCTAAATTGACAATGGACAAGGGTGGATGATGGTTTGAGTGTAGATTATTTTTCTGTTTTATATGTAAATCGTAGTTTTAGTTGAAGTGAAGCTATTTGTCGCTTAGTAAGCAAACTCTAGTTCTTTGCCATAATGCATGTTCCATTATTTTTGTAATACTCATGTAAGTTAATTTTTTTTTATTTCAATTATTTTTAGATCTCTTTACCGTGTAATGCATTTATTTTACATTATAATCTAGGGATAACTTCCGTATAAGGCGATAAAAAAATTAAGATAGTTCGTATTAATTAAGTTCCTTGAAATAAATGTTTATAAACGTGTTATTCAATGTTACATTTGGGGCCAATTTTTATTGTTAGAATTAAGTCAGACCAGTTACAAAGTGTGCCTTAAAATAGAAAAGTAGATACATTTAAAAATCAATGCCATTAAAGGTTTATATCGTTTAAGCCGCGCACAAAAATTTTTGATCTTATTTTGACCAGTTCAAATTTATATCTTCCACATAGTTAAGTATTTTATACAATTTACATTACCATTTAGAAATTATGTTAAGTTAGGGATAGTAGCACTTCAAGCAAAATTAGTCAATTTGTGTCAATATTTAATTAAATAACCAACAGTAGACACAGGAGCCGCCTTCCAATTATATATTGAGTAATTTTGCTGACGGTGCCCTATAGGTTACTATCCGCAGGAGTTACCATCGTACAATCAATATGTAGACTGTAGAGCTCGCTAAGTACAACCGCCAGTCACACCAGTATCATACAAAGTGCCTTCGAAACTTAGTCATTAGGATTTATGATATTCACACAATTGTTTTTGAATCAAGAATATGATGTAACTTGATATTGCGAAATGGTTAGGTTGTGACATTTGACGATCGCCGCAACAGATTGTTGCCACATTACTCATAACTTATACCGGGTACAGCTGTGATAGTATTCTCAAGTGATTGTTTGTAAACTTAAAACTGCGCGCGTCTTTGCAAATAATTAATCCCATAAATGTGCACATTGTTTATCTTATGGTTTTAAGTAACATTGCACAATAATTATATTACTAACTAGTTAATGTCCGCTACTTCAACCGCGTGGAGTAAGGCATTTGTATACCAAGTTTTATCCAAGATATCTGAACAGTATTTTTATAGCATTTTATTTTAATGTTTTGACGCGATTCTTTAAATGGCAAACTCTTTTTGATTTACGAAACGATTGAAATATAACCAAACACTAATGTTAAGGTGAAGTTTGCTAAAATACATTAGTGAAAATCACATACAAGTCAGTTAAGTCGTTTCTGAGATTGGCGCGCACAAACAAACCGACAGACAAAAATTCTAGAAATCATTGTTTTGTTTTCTATTGCGTTAATAATAAAGACCCGCTATAGTAGTTCTCAACTATCTTCCGTGTAGAGACAGCAATCAGTTACAATTTTATTATGTGTTTAGATTAAGAAATATAATACAATCAAGACGAAGAAATCATACAACTAATGGAGGCAATTCAAGTGGCACTGTGCACACTTGAACCTAGTTATAAAGCTACTGCCTAGGATATTGTGTTTTGTAGCTAGCAGTGTATCTGACAATAAAGTTACAGTGATTAAATGCATTTGATTGTATTTTTTATATACTTTTTGTATTTTAATAAAGTTGCTATTCTTGATATGTTCTTGTTTTTTGTAATTTTTTAATATCATAAATATTTTCACGGTGTGGTATGCGATATTTTTAACGGTTTATTTAAAATGGGTACAGAAAAAATAACACTGCATGTTGATTATGGTTCCAGACAAGGTTTTGTAAGGCTCATGACATTATTATATTAACCATATCGAAAATGCAAACATTGTTTGAATTTTCGACTAAACATATGCATAAAAAGGGCATGTTATCCAGTAGCGAAAATAGTACTAGTAACTTTAATATTTGTAGAGAAGAGAAGCAAATTAATGGGAGACATGGTGCATCATCCTATGCTTACAGCGCACATTTTATTTCGATAGTTTAAGGTGGCTTCGCTTTCACAGTAGCGGTGGTAGCTTGGTATTATTTGCACGTATTCATATTTGTTTGCGTTTCGATTTCAGTTGCACAGTTGTACACACCTTATATATTGGGTTACGGTACGGCCGGCCTGAGCGGCGGCAAGGCGGGGTGGACGCTGTATGAGTGCGTGGATTGCGGGAACAAGTACAAGCATAAGGGCTCCCTACAGCGGCATATTAAGTACGAGTGTAGAAAACAACCGAGTTTCAAGTGTCCCTACTGTGTGTACCGCGCCTACCAGAAGCACAATTTGCTCCTGCACGAGCGCCATCTGCACAAAGATTTGCCGGAGAAGGTGGATTTCGTGTCGGAATGACCCGCCGCTCATAGAGGTGTCTAATGTCAGTAAACGTTCACATCAGTACTAATTGGCGCAAACGGGGACTAATAACTGGGCTAACGCGGGGTTAACACTAACAATACATTGATAACTCCACTAAACACTAAACTACTACTCATACAAATCTTAGTACCTAGTACGTACCTACTCTTGTATTGTATTTCTAATAAAATTTAACAACGTAATAATTTTACTTTTAAATTAATGTATTCAGAAAAATCTATCGGTATTATTTTTAGTCCGAAAAAATGGCTATTTTAAAAGCCTGTAAATACGTAGCTCATAGGATTTTGTTAATTGCACATAAACTTTATTTTGCTTTACACGTGCATGTAAATGTTTATTTAGCGATGCACTATTATACAATATTGTGGAGAAATAGATGGAAATGTTGTGATACTGATTGTCGTTTTATGTTAGTTATTATATATATATGTATGTGTGTATATATATACTTATTATCGTGAAGTGCAGACGATTTCAATTTATATAGCAATTTGTTAAAGTCCTATCATAATAAATGACTTGTATTATCTTAGGACAATAGGTTAAATAACGTACCTAATTAATTCCTGTAGCACGAAATCAGTTAAATAAATTCAAATAAACTATTTCTCCGCAAAAAAAAATAATTAAATTGTATCAATTGTAGGTTCAAGTACAATTAAAAAAAAATGTTCAGGTCATCTTTAATTGAACAACAATTTATTTCTATTACAGCTGCTACTACACGAAAAAACGAAGTTTGAGGACCTTTTACTTAAGAAAAGACCAGCACGTGCGCGGAGAACTCTACGAAAGGCTCAATAACCACTTCTTGAGAAAATTTAATATATTTTTGTTTTTCAGTACGACGTGCCACGTATCGTATCGTGTTGTATTAATGGGGCATTCAGTATTTTGCTATGGCACAAATTAAGTATTTAGTGATTTTAAAAGTAACCACATGCACAAAATACTGATTTAAATTGTCTTATTGTACACTCCTTGGTTCTAGTTCTAGTGTCCGATCATTGGATCAGTTTACTTTTTATAGCATGTCACGACAAGAAATGGATATACTTAACCCATTTCAATGACTGTAAAATTGGTTTAAATTACTAAATGTAACTATAACAGATACCTCTATTTTTCTATTGCATTGATTTTTTTAAAATTAAGTATAACTTGATACGCATTTTAAATTTTAAATAGTAGATATTAAATAAGAATATGTTTGCAGAGCAGCTATAATTATGAGCCATAAGACATTTTAATAATTTGTTTGGAAGTAAATTAATAAGAATTAATATACGTAAGACAAACGTTTGAATTTTGATATGGATCAGTTTTAATAGATTGTTAATTTTTTTTGTTCTTGTTAATAATGTTTATTTAGTGTGTGTTCCTTGTTACCAAAGAAATTTATTGTAATACTACGCCAACCAAATTGTGTATTATAGATGCAGTATTTATGTTAAATTGTATATAAATGTTTGCATTTGTTACTGTTATATAAGTTACCTTTGAAGTTCAAAAGAATAACAAGCAATATATGAAACCAAAGAATCTTCCAGTCGATTCTAGATATATTAAGTGCCTTAATAAACAAAATAATAATATTGTTAAGTATATAAATTATTAGAAGGTTCTGGTTAAGTTTTGTATACAATATTTTGTAGGTAAATTACGTGTTCGCTTTGAACAGTGGTTTACTTTGATATAATTATTATCGTGTTATTTGAGTGTTATTTTTAGGAAAGTTTTAATCTAGTAACTAGAAATGATAATACCCACCAAAACTAAGTGTAAATTTTAAACGTTATTTTCCTTTGTTACATTGTTTTAAAACTATTTCCCATTGGTAAAATTTTTAGGTTCATCCTATTTTCTTAGAGAAAATTAATATGTTACTTATGTATGTATATCTAGTCTATATTTAGAAAACAGTGCCAAATATGTTATAAAGTGATCTAAGATGCCTCTACGAACGGACTTGTTCAGGCCTAAACCAACAAAGTAGTGTGTACTAATAATTATTTTATATCGCAATTATTAATTGTAATACTTTACCTACCTAGTAATTATTAATATATTAAAGTTTCATAGTTTGAAAGACCATATAATTTAATTTATCATAAGGATTATAGCATCTTCTAAACGCAGTGCAAACTCTTACTAATGATGACCAGGTAGAGCTGTAAACTATTAAGTAAAATCATCTATTTTTTTATTAAGTATTAATCCCAAACTAGAGGTCTAGGTGAATCTTAATCAACTATACAACAATCAAGTAACAGTATGAATGTATTTATTGACCAATATAATAGGCACAAAGAAAGTTTTTGATGAAATTTTTTAACGCTTATCATTAGTATTTGCTTTCACTTTTCATATCAAGAACATCATTATGCCTGCAATCCTTTTTGTGACTCTCTGGGTACCGGTCTAACAACTAGGGTAAGCCTGGGGCTTACCAACTCCACTACGCTACTATTGGAGGATATAATATACTCAATAAATACATCTTTATTGAGTTTGCACTGTGTTTAAAGTCCCATTTACTATAGTTATTTTGGATATAATCAAAATGGCAAAAAGTAACAATTACAGTTACAATGTATTTATTATTTCAGTGCAATGGAGTGTGTTTGGTTTGTTTTTTATTGGAATATATGTGAATAAATGTTCTCAATTTAACAAATGTCTAATTTGTCTCATATTCCGTAACCAAGGTCCGAGTCATAACAGGAAACGTGTAAAACAAATTAGAGATATAAGTTTATTGTACTACTGTTGGTACATAATAAAAATTGGTAGGTATATTCTAGCTTTTAAGCAATACATTTATAACAAAAATATTTCTTTAGTGTTTTATTGTTACAGGTGAAGTGGATTTCTTTAAGACAATGATGCAAACAATGTTGCCCATAATGCCTATGAAGACTAAAAATTTCTGGTCGCACTACGAAACAAGTTATGAATGTGAAAAGTGTAAACGGAAATACAGACATAAAAGTACTTACAGGAGGCACGTTACATACGAGTGTGGCAAAGAGCCCATGTTCAGATGTCCCTTTCTCGACTGCACGTACAAAGCCTACCAGAAAACACACACTGATGCCCACATAAAGACAAAACACAAAACGTTATCACTTGAATATAAGCATTAATTAAATGGACGAGAGGCATTCATAAAAATTGTGATACTAATGTTAATTATATTTAAATAGTATTTCCAACCGTTGTTTACTTTCTATAATGTACTTTTTTGTTCACACTTTTTAATTTGTAAATGAATATCACACTCGAAATCATATTTGGCGCCAGGTGCCAGTTGCCAGTTTTTTTTTCTTGTCAGTTTATCTATTTTTAGTAATGGTATTACGGCCTAGTTTTTCCAACTGGCATCTTATCAAAAAATAGAATGCCCATTTATTTACATACCAACTATAAAGTCGCTTTGGTATCAGATAGGTTACACACATTAAGTTATTATTTATTTTACTAAGGTTATAAAATTACCTGGGACCACGACTGAATATTATCAACTTTATACCTAATACCTATTTTATAATATAAAGGTTAGTAGCCTGGAATCAATAAAATGTTAATGAGTTGGCCGGCGAATTACAGAATTATCAAAATATTTTATGTGGACCATAATATGGTGGGTAAGATTCTTACAGAGCTATGATTTCAAAGATTTGAATTTGAAATTTTTATACACCATAATAATAGCGATAAACAGCTACTGCCACTGTCGAACAACACTAAAAATGGGATCTCTATTCCCTCTTATAGTACTTTAATAATTTTTGCATGGCTAAAAAAATTTTGCCAATATGGCGGAGTTCAAGTATTAACAGTATTGATATCAGACTGACTGATATGTCAATTTTGACATTTACAGGTATCAAGATCAAGAAAAAATTGCGGTTAGAAAAACTAAAAAAAAGGAAAAAGCGCGATTATCAGAAAATGTATTGACTTTATCTATTTTCGATGTTAGAAATTACATCATTGCAATAACAAAATGAATCGGTTAGCCTATGTAAACAGGTGTTATTTTAACACATTTAGGTATAATGTATTGGTTAAACCAAGATTGTTAGTTCCAAAAAATTTACCTCCAAATATGTGTAGTTGTCGTGGAATGCATCAAAAAGGTAAAATAAAATCGACGATGAACTACATGATAGCCCTAGGTGTAATGACAGTGGGACTCAGCTATGCTGCGGTTCCTTTATATAGGATATTTTGTCAAGTGAGTAAAGTTTTATCGCACCTATCAAAAACAATATTGTAC
>DWAV01001042.1:0-15012 GCA_018231305.1 Noctuana lactifera
TTTCAACTTCAATTCAACTCTTATACTTATTTATTTCTAATGATACAGCAATCAATACTGAAATCCATATTTACAAGCTATACTAAAGCCTAAACACTGAATGAATAATTCGGTCTAAATGCCGAGTGGAAAGTTGCAAATAGAGCGAGCGGTTGCGAGCGGCGCGGTCGAGCGGTAGCCGACAAAGGGTTGAAATATAGACGTAATTAATTTGATGGCGAGTTGCACGCCACAGCGGACCGCGCCCGCCGGCACCGCGAGTCGATGCTATCGCAAGCTGTCTGCAGGGGAAACGCTGCACTTAATATAGGTATAAGCCCTTTTAAAACTGCCCCGTACTTCAACACTGATTTTAGTTTCCTACGGATACGTATTAGTTAGGTGTTATAAAGACAATGATTAATTATATCTACAACTACCGAATAGGGATTACTAAGATACCAATAGCAGTCTAATTTTTTACAAACTTACGTGTACCTACTTTACTTATATAAAATAAAACGTATATAAATCAATATTCTTTTTAAATGGTAAAAAAAACTGAGAAAAGGTAACTAACTAGGTACATTTAAATGCGTATCTATTTAAAAGTTTACCTAGGCGATTAAATTGTATAATACTTAAATAAATATAGTGCTAGTCTTAAGTGGCTTTAAAATGAGACAATGCGTTGTATCATACGTTGGCCGAACGCCGCGCGCCGCCCGTCCGCGGTAGATCAAAGCAAGTGAGATAAAGTATTCTCGGCCGAGAGCCTTCGCCCCTATTTTTGGTTACATTTTAACAGTTTTACATCTTATCTGTAGTCGTGAAGGAACTTTTTATTTTTATGGCCATCGCGATAAAATTTGTAGGTATTCTTTATTTAACTAACCAGAATGCCTATCTGTTAAAATCTGCACAATAGCTACTTTTTATGAAATAAAGGTTGTTAACTTAATTATTAGGTATCAATGTAAGTATTAAATTAAATAGCTAGACATACCTAATAGCTTTCAAACTGAAAGTTAGTATCTACGTTCCTGAAGTGTCAACTAAAGACTAGGTAGTTTAGGTAGGTTTGCTTTATTTCAGTCGGTTTATAATAATTAAAAAAAAACATCAAACATTGGGGGAAAAAACGCTATAAAAATACTATCCATATGACGTCGCTAAAACTTTGTTAAGGCCGTACAAAGTCCTCTACCACGCGGTCAAAGACGCGCGCATCCACTAATGTTTACATAAAATTCCAAGATGCGTAGCGCAGATGCGAAATTGCGATCGCTACTACAATCAAATCGTAGATATAAAGGGCAAACGCGGTCGTTTTACGTATATTTTTTGTTCTCTCCATTTACTAATGGTAGGGGCACGTGACTAACATGGCGCAAAATTAAAGGCGGCTCCTTTGATGTCAGGCTTGTATCGGCAACGGATCACTGACGAGTCGTTGTCACTGCCTCTCTGATGTAGCTATAGTGCCGACAAAGGGACGCGGTAGCACAAAGCCATTGATATCATTTAAATCCCTTTGACTCAAAACCGACATGTTGCATCCCCCTGGAAAGTTTCAAACCCCTGTTACGGTTGTTGCGCAATCCCTGCCTTTCACTAACCAAAAAAATGGACTGCTTTTTAAGCTAGAGCTTTTCAACTTTTCAAAGGAAAGTTTGAGCTTTTAAGCAATTTTAAGCTTAAATATTAATGCTAACAAATTTGTAAAGCCTATCATCTGTATATAGGTATGTATTCATTTATTTATAACAAACACAATTTGAAACACAAGGGTTAGAGAGCACCTAGGTATGATGATGACATACAATTTTAAAACCATTATGTTATAAACATTAAAAACCCTTTGACAGGAAGGACAGTTACACTGTACTGTAATTTGCAATTGTGAAATTTCTAAATCAGGAGAGAAGTTGTGAAAATGGATTTCGCAATAACGAGGAGAAAACGTGTTCGCGTCGTTGCGTTCCCCCTCACTGTAGATTCTGATGTTCATGGCTGGCAAAAAAAAGTTATAAAATTATTTGTTGATTCTGACAATTCTAGTGGCAAGTAGGCAGGTACCTACTTGTGTTTCGAATAAGTATTTTCTGCTGGCCAGCATGCTCGTTTGCTATTCTAATTGCGTTTGCTAATAAAAAAAAATTATATGATATTAATCCGCAGTACGGTGACAGTATTTTAGTAATTGTCTTTATGTCTTATCTACAACAAAATATAGAAACTTACCAACAATTTTAGGTAGGTAAAATAATAAGATGCATTTCACTAAAACTTAAAAGCTGTCAAAACTTAAAGCTAACGTAATAAAAATTACCTCAATAATGCGGAGAAGTGTGCAATATATTTAGGTAAACAGAGTCAGAATGCACCGGCAAAATCTTTATTTCAATGTTGTAAGAATATTTTATGGGGTCCGTTATTAAAACTAAATTTTGTTGTACACATTATAGTTATAATCACACTCCGAAGCTATTAAGGCGGAACCGCTTTTTGAAACCTTCCGACATAGAAGCGGGGAACAGGTTCTCGAGTAAAAAAAGGAATGCGAGCCGAGACTCGGGTTGCCAGATAGAGCGTAAAATAAAGCGAGACCATATTTTAGCTGACTTCAAAAAAGGCGGGGGTTTTCATATTCGTTTTTAACACAAATTATTAAATTAGAACTAAAGAGTATGAGGAAGTATAAAGATGAGCCACTCTAATAATTTTTATTGTCACTAAAAAGTTTCAGTTTCTCCCGACAATAAAAAGGTTATTTATCGATCTCACATACCAATTAATTGTTACTATCCGATATAAAACAACCAGAACAGATTTTTAACATCTACGGTTCTTAAAGATGATAATGGTCAGAATATCCACATTAATGTATACGATATGGTGCCTTCAAGATCGAGGTGCGAGGGGCAGGCGGTGTATGGTAATCGTACGTTATTACTCCTTTGAAGTACCGACCGACAGACGCAGCGATCGTCTTTCTGTGGAATCAAATAACAATTAATTACGATTCCGCTGGTCTAAACTAAAATAGTACGCAGGTTTACCTGCGTACCTACTGTTTTAAAACCTCGGCAATACCTATAAACATAAAAATTAAAAGCCTTAAATTTTACTTTGCACATAGAGAGTTTAATACCCGTATGTCGTGGATTAAGTTTCTGTGATACTTTGAATTAAACTCCTAATTAACTCTTTTAACTTACCTACTCAATAACTTCCCACTTCACAAGTAACCGAATACCTATTACATAACTCCATTTGCGATTTGTAGGCATTACAGCAAAACGATGATCGTTGGAAATGCCCTGGAATGCAGATAGTTGTGTTTTATTTCTGCCGTTCAGTTACTGGCCGCGCGCCAGCTGCGGTCGCTCCACTTCTCCTGGCTCGTATGAGCTGCCACTCGCTTGTTTACATACTAAATCTTTAATTTATTATAATGCGATCTTAGGCCAATAAAATTAAAAACAGAGAATTAAAAAGAAATAAAGATTAGGTATCCAAAGAATGCAACACGGATAGGCAACACCCGATGACCTGAGGGCTTAAATCATGCATACCTATTTATTAGGTGAGGTATTTACTTACACTTTTCGTATACCT
Organism: Noctuana lactifera; assembly: GCA_018231305.1. Taxonomy (NCBI): domain Eukaryota; kingdom Metazoa; phylum Arthropoda; class Insecta; order Lepidoptera; family Hesperiidae; genus Noctuana; species Noctuana lactifera. The sequence goes on from DWAV01001042.1 coordinate 3,601, forward strand.
AGTTGTTTCCTTTAGTTTTAAGTAAAAGTAGCAGTGTCAAATCAGAAGTTAAAAGGTCACTGTAGCGTAAAGAGACAGACATGTACGTCTAACGTCTAACGGTAAATACTGAAAATACTGAAATTCTATAAGGACGTACCTATGGTTAGCTGCCATCTTAAGTTCTTAAGATTTGGTAGATGAAAAAATGTCGGAAATGTTAATTTGTTATTTTGTTGTCGTACAAACACAATAACAATTAAATTTTTTACACTAAAAATACCTACCTGTCTGAGGAGGCTAAAAATGTCCTGGACTAAACTGAATAGACTGTAAATGAACTGTAAATAAAAATACGTGTAAAGTTGATCAAATAAAGAAGACGTCGTAAATATATTTCAGTCGGAGTCCTTCGTAGAAGGCACAACGCGAAACGATGACTGAGCACGGGCGGTCGGCAGATCTCGTTACAATGGCTTAGCTTGGTACATTTTATAGAAAACCGAAGGCCGGTCACCGGCTCACTGGTGCTTATCGATATTATAATGGATAGCTCGGCCAACAGCGCTGTTACTCGTAACTCGAAAATGCCACCCAGGTTGAGCTCGATGCCGGAGTGTTGCACTCACTGCGCGGACTTTTATTTTTTCACTCGATAGACACGTTTCAATTAACACACCGAATTTCGACTATCCATAGGCTCTGTATTACACACCAGCCTTTTAGAAAGTTTTAACTATTAGATTTGGTTATAAATGAATGACGCTGTTATAGTGTTAGATAATTCGTTCTCGTTAAACATGACATTGTGTTATTTATTGTAAGTATACCTATAAAAGTACAAAGAAACAAATAACTAAATATTAAGCTTGCCTAAACCCTTAATAATTAGGCTGATAGAAGGGAAGGCAGGGTAGAAGACGTAAAGATATAATAATGTTTAATACCTGCAACACTATTAAGTTAATCCTTCCCTTGCAATTCTCATTCGGTAATCTAGTGTTACGTTTCCAAAATATTTTTATTACTATCATAAAACATTGTTTGTACTGTACGTCGTTTTTGGAATACGACCCCATCTTGGTCGCAGATAAATCGTCGACCGTAAACCTAACACGAAGAGGCCGTAAAATTCTAATTTGAAACCAACCATGGAGCGTTCTTGTCAAGCCTTAGGTAAACTATGGATAAACCTGCTGACCAATATAAACATTTTTAAACCCTGGCTCTGAATAAAGTCATCTTTATACCTTTCTCTAACATATTTTTATATTAAAGCGCCCATTAGTATATTTGCGGACGCATCAATCAATACGGAGTAGATAGGTAAGTACCTACAATACCTACATATACCTTGGTATACATGTACGGAGGCACGTGTTTTTTGATTGGTCTAACTTATTATGTACTAACTACCAATGTTATTTATAACAATTATTATGTACATACTTAGATATGAACTGTTTCGCAACAACAAATTACTTTTATCGCGAAATTTAATGTAGAATAAACTTCACGGCAGGATAATCGTTAGTTCATCCTTGCATGCTTAATCTGCTGTCAGTAAACGTTTGAACCTGATGAGTACCTTTAATCCGATTAAAAATATACATTTCTAATACTTAGAAAGTTGCTAGTTAACTGAAATCTCCGATTCATGGTTGTTATGTCAAAAATAGGTACAATGATAACGAACGAAAAGAAATTTGAATTGATTTTATTTGAGGCGACAATAGTAATAAGTCGTTGTCCTCATGAATAACGAATAATGCATTTACGAACGACCTCAAATAGGAGTATTCTATTCGATTGGATGTGGTTGACCACCTAAGTGATACGTTTGCTTTGACAGGTAGTAGTAAGTACAAATTTTAATTTAAAAAATACAGTTACCTATACCAGCACTAATATAGGCAGAAAAAATTCCCTACTTAGTCTAAATACATTCATATAGGCACCTACATTTTGATCTACTCTTCGTTCGACTTGTTTACTATAACGATTAGTTGAGAGCTTAGATTTGTTGTTTAGTCAGTAAATGCGTTTTCACACTCTTGGTTCAACACGGCAACAGCTACCTGAATATGAACTATTTAATTTTTTTATGCAGATTTTAATTCAACGCAGTTTATCATCATGAATATTAATTGCAAAAACAGTTCGTACCCAAATGTCATAATTCCACATAGTCAAAGATTTTAAACCGTAGGTTGTAAGACCGTAGTTGGTACGGTGCAAGGCTTGCAATGTATCTAATATCTAATGCAAATGTGAATATTGTGAATAATGAAGAATATGTTGTACATCTGTACAATAATCTTTTTTTGTAATCGGCGGGCCAGGGTCGTCGACCGCGCGGAGGCTGCCAACGTAGCGGACCTATGCTCGGGCGCACCTTCCTCTATTAGGTACTGCCCTATACATGTTTACTACTTTCTTTTAGCTGTAAAGCGATTTGCCCTACATAGAATTACCTATTAATTACAACATTGGTCAGGATTACTAGCTGTAAGTTCCAAGAAATATCTATTTATTTATCCTACAGGTAGATAAGCAAAGTGTACCTAAAGATGTAAAGAAATATAATTAATTTAATTTTAATAGGTAAAATATTCGGTAAGCTAAGGTTAAACTACCTAGGTGTATTTTTCATAAGTTAGGTACTTGGTGTCATACTGCGAAAGCCTACTTAGCTCCTTACCTATAATAGTAGGTACCTACCTACGACCTACACAGTCGTCCTATACAGTCAATGGCAAAAGGCAATCTGAATCTGAACAACAAAATTATAACATAATAAATAAATAGTAGGCGTAGTAACATTGTGAACGAACATACTGAACATGACCTGGCGGTCTGCGGTATTGCCTCCCCTTTGAACCCTTGATTGTTTTAAGTACCTATAGTATAGGTACTTAAATAGGTATGTAGGTAGTAGGTGCCTACATACTAATTTAAATAAGTTCCTTTAATAAAAAATATAGTAATAAAATCAATTAGGTAGGTACTTAAGTAAGTACCTATATCGTACCGTTACTACCGATCTTAAAAATATGAGAACGAATTAAGTAGGTATTGGTATTATATTTTGTTTGAACTCATAACAATGTAGGTAAGTATTTACGATTTTGTTTATAGTAGGAAGATTAGTTTGTTATCAAGTGCTTACCTTACCCACTACTACACATCCTACAACCTACAATACGTAGTTAGTAGTTACGTACGTGTGTACGCTAAACTTTTTTTATGAAAGAGCAACCTCGAAACGTACGTACCGTCGCGCCATGGCTGCTTTGCCGCGCCGCGCCGGCCGGCTATACGCGTACGATCCCGCGCTCGCCCCTTCCCTTCTCAATCCATCAGTCAGTCACTTGACGGAACGCGCAAAGGACGGTTGTACGCGGACGCCTTGCGACCGACATTCACGCGCACAACTGGGTCACGGGGTCTGTACTCGTATTGACAATAATATAACTTATTTGTTTAGTGCTGTGAATGGTTACAGTGGTAGTGCTCTCGGATCGTGATCAGTGGAATAACAAACCAGCGGCTCTTTTGAAGTGTACGTGATGCGTGCGTGAGCGCAGCGCATGACGTGCTACGAAACGTTGAGAGCTTCGGCACCCGTCGCGGACGCCCCCATGGCGCACCACTTCGTTAAGTGGTGGCGCAACAAGTTCAGGAATGGATATAAGAAATTTAGCAGTACGTACCTACCTATATTTTGTTTATACCTTCAATGAACTAGTTATTATCGTAATCATGAAAACCGTTTTCATTGCAGTCATGATTTCCGTATAAAGCTTTATAGAAAAACAAATTGGTTAATACTCTTAAGTTTACTACGTTTACTATGAATTTACTCTTCACCCTTCATTTCAATGAGTTTCATTGAAGCGGGGATTCTTTCGCCGTTCAATTTCAAAACAAACGAAAGGTACCTATTGGTAGGTAATTTATATGTGTGGGTTAGGTACTTATAGGTATAAACAAGAAACAATAGTTCATATTAAAAAGCTACCAACAATATAACGCAACATCTGACGATGTTTCTATTAGATTTAAATTTAATGGTATGTTAATATACCTACCTATATTTCATTTGTTAGTCACTGGTATAGTGTAAATGGTGTAATTTATTTACCTACAAAGATTCTCTAATTTGTCTAGAATCATCATAAGGTATAGTTTATAGATTACATAAAATATACCTACTATAGGTTCTATTTGGTGACTACTTCACCCTCCAAATAAATAAGTTATACCTACCTAATATGTATAATCATACACATAATTTTATTGTACAAGTAGGACATCTAGGTATACCTACGCATTCGCACACTTTGCCCTACCTAGGTAGGTATAATACCTAAATAACAACTCTAGAAAGTCGATAAACGAACGCATTTGTAGGTAGCTATAACAACTCAGGCAGGCAGCCCAGTGACAGACGAACGGATGAATGACGGAAGCTCATCCTGGCCTGAAACCGTAAAAATTACCATTACCTAGGTATCTAGGTAGTAGGACCATATCAGATTCAGTCAGACCTCACTAAGTAACATCAAAAAACTCAACGAAATGAAACTTCATCAAAGTGGACCGAGATCTCTTTGATCTTGTTCTATTTAGTTACGAAATGTGCTTTGAACACTTCAATTATAAAGCGATATAAAAAAAATTGTTTTAACTTCGTAACACGCGTCAAACTGAGAATGTGTTGTGTTCGAGTTACGTTTCACGGGGACGCCGTATTCGAATAGTTTTCATTCTTATTTTCTAATGCATAAGGACGATTGAAGAACTTTTCGTGAATTAAACCTACTTTATAATTAGACGCAAACGGAGCCGCCGCGCTCATTTGATTAACTTCAAAGAGAAAATTTGAAAGCGCGTCGCCGAACCGGAGACAATGATACCTTTTATTTGACATCAAAGAAATCTCCGCCCCTCGGTTTAAGATCTTTTTTTCATGGACATGTAGTAGGTAGGCATTTAACCATAAAATTTATAGTAAGCGGCGAACCCGAAGAACTTACACAGGCTATTATAGCATAATCTAAGTACCTATATTACCTAATTAGGCATCTGAAGCCATATGTTTACAATATTATCGCATTCGGAACATTTTAAAGTAAAAATAATTATTTGGTTCACGATACAAAACAAAAATTATAGGTAAATCCAATTCCAAATCGTAATCCAAAATCCAATTAAAGTAATTAATCATGACTTCCATATCTTTAAATACAGCCGCGGACGACCTGAAAGGGTTTTAATCGTTGCAAGGGAATTAAAAATCACTTATTATCAATTCAAGAATTAATCATCTCTTTTGTAGGCATTGAGATAATCAATACAATATTGTTAATATTGTTTTAAAATGTGCGCTAATAGAACAATACAAAAATGTCCTTATCATTTAAACAAAATGAAATCAGTAAGTAATTTATTTATTTATTAATAGGTATTTAGGCTCTGCAAAACTTTACATCATAATGTTAGAAATAGGTCATTGCTATCCGTAATTAAATCAATGCCAAAGAATGCGAGGGTCTCCCTAAGTGGCAAGTGGCAACGTAAAAGGTTCGGTAGGTAGGTAGGTATATACCTACGGTACTATATCGTCAGTCAGTTACCGAGACGAATACTATATAAACACAGTACAAACACTGTAAGTGTGATTTGGGATTATGCAATAGTAAAGAGCGTTAGATAAAGCGAGTAACAAATAAGTATACATACCTACATACAAACAAACATACCTACATAAAGGTGTCATTACGATACACACGTATTCGGATTTTATGGATACCTATGATATTTGGAGATCTTGATATTGAAACTTTCGGATACGGATATGAAATTTCGTGTTATCCGTTATTTTCGGATAATTTTACGTTACGGATATTAGATTTTTTTAAGCAATTTCAAAAGTTATTTTAAATATTTGGCACACTATGTGTATTATTTATTATAGATCGATTACCTACCAAATTTTAGGTTAAACGAAACGTGAAAACCTGCCAAAACAATAATTACTGCCATGACTGTATTGTCTTATTTCCACTCCGCAGTTCTGTACCTACCTACGAGTAAACGATTATGGTGCTCCCATCCAATACCTCCGACTGATCTGAATTTTGGTATAGGGTATAGGGCTTGTACTTAAACATGCTGATAACGAATATGTTAGTCAAAACAACATATAATTTTCGAGGTCAAATCTATTTTTCTCGTTTATTGTGATAAATATTTTAGAGGTTTTTTTGATATAGTATAAGTGTTGTCCATAAGGAATCCATATTATTTATTGTATAGGTACGTTTTTCGTGTAGAACCAGTATTTCGGAGAACGCGTGTTGTGTATCGTGCTGTTGAATGTAGTACCTACGTACTTTGGCCTATGTATGGTATGTACTATGGGTAGATGTCCGTGATCAGCATGTAACGTCATAAAATTCATTCATGATTGCTTACGCTCGCGCCGACTCAGACCTCTTTTGCAAACTAAAATGGAATAGAATAAATTCTAAATAGCAGTCTTAAGTGCACAGCGGGTCTTGTAATAACGTTATCTTATATCATCTCGTTAGCTGTTATCGACCCAACCACAAGGAGGTATATCCATCGAAGGTCCTAGCCCTTGATTAGGGTAGAACGGGATTGTTTTAGAACCCATAGGTTGAAGCTTCGTCTTCCTTTACTCTTCTCTCGCTAAGTCACTTCAACGTAAATGTACGTATACTTATTTATCGTATTAATGTTCATTCAAAAGGCTTTGTTCATAATATGGCAGCATGGCGATACAAGTAGAACACGGATTTATGTGGAATTATCGAGCGTTATGATATAAAAAAAAGAGAGTGCTGGTTGGTAATGGCCCGTTCATCTCGGTAAAAAATCCATTACTTTGCAATAGGTTTTCGCTTTTGTAGAGCTATTGTATCTACCATTCCGTAATAAATTATAATCGTTGTAAGATATTTATTTATTGTTTCGCAATTGAAATGCGGCCGCTCTGAGAATTTAATTTAATTATCGCTAAGCTGAGGTATACGAGTCGGTATAATGTAGATGAAAAGAATGATATAGGAAACAATATTATATTTTGTAGAATAACAAATCAAATAAATACTAACAAAATAAATCCCACGCACTAGGATGGCCTAACACCTACAAGGCGTTTCTCTACGTAGGTAGGTACGCAATTCTCTGATTACAGTGTCATGTTTGTATGTTTAATTTGAAGAATCATAATTACAAAGATAAATGTCTATTATGCTTGTTTACTATCTGAAATCTGATAGCAACACTTAAGTGACTACCATCGTGTAAAACATCAAGTAGGTACAGTCTACATTATTAGGTAGATATTAGATAGGACCTAATAACGAGCAAAAATAATATTATCTAAATATCGTTATCAACATAATTAATAAACATAACAATATAACCATAGCAATAACAAAAATAAATAACTCGCTTCGTAAATAAAGAAGTTCCTAGTTTTTAGTTTTTTCTGAGATTTTAAAGCAATGTAATGAAAAGAAAGAAATAACAGACCTTTCTGCAATATTTTTTAATTATCTTTTATTACGTACTGTTTTGTGTGCAAGAACTATTATAAATTTAAATAGAGTAGTTACTCAATTCGGCGACTGATCTTTACTGACATTATCTACAACAACATTGTTATTCGTTGATATTTAATTATATAAAACTATAATAGACAAAATATCACGAAATGTTACTAAAAACTCTAAAAAAGGTACTTACATACATTTATAAAACTAGGGTACTGGTTTCAAAATAAAGTTTAGATGTTTCTAAAGATCCATCTTCAGTGGGAGAATTCAGTTTAATATTATAATACGCACAGTAAATTCTTCCCCGAAGGTGGCTCAAGCTTCTGTTGGGATGTGAATCAAACGTACGAGAAATCTTTTTTTCAAAAAGTAAAATTAGCGGCAGATGTGGACGGCAAGCAGGCCCCTAGGCTGGCATTTAAGCATGGGTCGATCCGCTTTCGAGGCCTTCCAGGAAACGGCGCAGCGCCCGCCGTGTCTTACACCGGCCGCTCGCTTTAGAAAATCCTTTTGAGATCTGCCGATGCCGTTTCTTATTATTTACAATTATATAGCCAGCCTTTTTGCCCGTGGGTTCTACCACGTGGGCCAGAAACTCGTTTTTTATTTTAGGAATCCTTGTTGCGTATAGCGCCTCGTAGCAACTATACCTACCTAGTCGCAGTATTTTTGTTATGTTGCAAGGAATAAAACAGCTATAGACCTACTCAACTAAAACAAATTCTGATTTAGGTACAGACTCAATATCTTGTCATGGGTAATACCTATTTGGATAATGGGTTGGGGAAATTCAGCGTTGTTTATATAATACTGTGTTTTACTAATATTATGTAATTACTTATGCCTAATCATAGATTCCTCGGTAAAAAGGTACCGATAAAGATTACAATAGTGGGAATAAAATGTAGATTGAAACAAATAAAATAGATAAATTTGCAGAAAGACTTTGCATTGTTCTCAATTGAGAAAATCACTACCTACTAATTAATGATATCACTAATTGAAAGTACTAACGAAGGAGTCATAGCATAGGTCATAGCTGTCTAGTTATGAAATCTAATTGGACATAATCAAGAAATGTATGGTTACATTTTTTGTTTTAGTTGGAACTGAAAGCGAGCGAACGGATACTGAGGAATTGGTCGGAAGAACATCGTCCCAATGTTCTGCGCCTCCTGATCTCCTGCCTAGTGAGGCCAGAGCATTACTTCAGCCTACAACGCCTCCACCTGTATCAGCTCGGGTGCAACAAGAGACTTATTCCAAAAGAGTGCCCTCACCTCCACCACCTGTAGAAACTAATGAAGATAAGCATCCTAGATTAAGATTTGAGGTAAGAACATGTAAATAACAGGTATCTAATCAATTATATTAAGGAGAATGTATAACTATGACTAAGCTTGTTTGAAAAACAGTAATTCTACAGTAGTTCAGACCCCCTTCACCTGTGCTCGAGACTGAGCTTGCACATAGTATGCTGTAATAGATACTACTTACTACACAATTCAAGCAGGCTCTCGATGGAATCGTAGTGATTTGCGGTCCGTGGTCTAGGTATTAGCTTCGCTTTGTATTGACGCGTCGCGGCGTTGCAATCTCATTTTGTGTTTTTCTTTGTTAAAACGACTACGTATCAGGCAGCGCGAAGAAAAGCATAAAGTATTTTAAAGCATGATTTTTTTTAAATTAATGAGTGGCACGCGAATGTAGCCATGAGAGAATACGTAAAAGATTTTACATGCTCTGCTGTTATCTTTAGATTAATCCCAATATACTCGATGTGATATTATTATTCAATCTTTCTCACATTCTCGCCGTTAAGTGCTTTATGGAAACAACTACCTACTTTTTATTGGACGTCTGTACAATTTCTCATTTTTATACTTATTTCATACCTTCAATCAACACGAGACATCTTGCATCTTCGCTATTCTTTGTTCGGGGTATTGTAGTTCATGTAGTTGGTGTAGGTAGGTAATATTTACTGTATAATAAGATTAACTATTTGTTTATATCATATCAGTCTGTGAGCGGTGAGTCTTTATTCTTGTAATCTCTCGGATCGGTAAAAGCCTGACTAGTTTCCTTTTAGAGCGCGAGATAAGGGCGCGGCGGTCCTCTGCGATCGCCACACGTCCGGCGCCACTGTGGTTATCTCAATGAGTTTGTTTAGATGCCCACTCATTATAAAGTCGCTAACTCTCATTAAATTTAGATCAAAAGTCATCCGAATTTACGTTTTTAAGCTTTTTGATATGGTGATTATTGTTTTAAACTATGATCGATAAATATTTGCAATGTTTTACAGGCGATAACTATGCACCATGTAGCTACTATCGTATCATGAAATCTGTTATTAAGTTAACTTATACATATTTTACAATATAATAAATTGCTTTTTTGCATTTCCAAGTGTAAAGAATTAGCAAGTTTGTTTTTAGGCCCGGGAGTCCGAAGTAAACCTCAGATAAAAGTTATTATTGTGTGGCCGCTTTCCATATTCAATCTATCTCCAATTTGACAAACTATGGTAGATAAAAGTATATCTGTCCTTTATTAACTTACTATTTTAACGGACAGAAAGTTTTTTCCACCCTTAAATTATGTCAAATGCGCAGTGTACCTACCTATTAGTAAAAGATATCTAATTATTTAGTTTTCTTTATCCACATTAACGAGACCCTAATTTTTCAGGAACTGACGTGTGATGTCGAACTCAAGCATCCAGAACCAAGCAAACAACAGCCGTTACAGTTTTCCTTTACTCTTTATGATCTTGATGGACACGGTCGAATGACTAAGGATGTAAGTATTTCGACTTAGGTAGGCACAATATAAATCATTTTAAAATATATGAACCGTAACGTCTACAAAAGAATGGCCATTCGTATTACTACTCGACACCCACGCTCAGTCTTTATTGTTTTTGATGTGTGGTCTCGGCTCGAATTGTTCGCTCAGAAACATCTAACGCGCAATCAACATTAACACATTATTTTATTTAAGCGGTTTACTCGTAAAAAAGCTTGCAATAAAAATACCAAATAACATAACACAACAATATAAGTCGTATGGCACTAATTCCACGTGTCAGAGACAGGAAAGACGAAGCGTAAGCAAAGAGGCACTATCGCATTCAAGTTAAGCCAAGCATAGGGAGAGTAGGATGGGAGTATGGGACAATGGAGGTGGGGTATCAGGAAAACACTACAACGTTAGTTTGAAGAAAAAGTAAGAGTATTGGTAGGAGCCCTAATCTATTTACTTCATTATATTCATGCCAATTAAAGATATACAATTCTATTTGTTACAGGATATAGCAGGCATAGTGTCGACGATATACGAATCAATTGGAAAATCAGTCACGGTGCCGCACTATGGTTCCAAGACGATACAAGTAAGACTAACTGTTGTACCGGAAGATGGAAGATCGCGGGGACATCGGGAAAGAAGGGAAGGCAGAAGACGTAGGAGACGAGAACAACCCTCCACTACTCCAGCCGACTGTCAAGACAATAGTGATGATGAACATCAAGAAAGGTTTTCTCATGATGACGATGTATCATCTAAGTCTTCGTGTTCCGGGGAAAGGCGGCTTCCGCCTCGACCTGCTCAAAATAATCGCAACCGAAACCACCGCCATGCGCGTAGGGAACAACGCGAACGGAAGCACACGAAAAAGAGATCTGGCAGTTTACAGCGGCGAGAGCTACTCGAAATCATTCAGGCGAACATGGAAAAAAATCATTTGAGCTTTCAAACTTCAAGGTTAGTTCGTATGCATTTTACAGCAACTTCAAACTCATTTGCCTTCAACCCTTTTTCTTTATGTCCCACTGCTGGG
>DWAV01001043.1:0-15005 GCA_018231305.1 Noctuana lactifera
TTCTGCCCCGCCGGGGATCGCACCCGGGACCCTTCGAATGGTGGACTGGCGTGGTGACCACTACATCACGCAGGTTGTCACAGGATCTTATATCGGATACGTAGCTTTCTGTTGGGGGGAATTGTAAGAGTGTAATTTGGTTTAGCTGAACTATAGAGGAAAATATCGTGAAAAAATCTGTTTGCCTGAAAGTTTTCCATGAAGTTCTCGAAAGGCATTTGGTGCACCAGCCCGCACGTGGCCTATGACCTAAACAGACAGGCTGATGGGTTAATGATGATCATTTATCTAAACGGAATTACTTAATCTTGCGGCTGTTCCAAATCGGATTATTTTGATTGAATTTATATTAATGAGATGACATTTTAAATATTGTGAGGCTTCTACTCGTTGTTTCGGCATTATTATTTTTCATAAAGTTGTCACTTTTGCAAAGTTTAAGATAGGTATAATTCCGCGGAAGAGTGATGCTGGAAAGTTTTAATTATGTCGCATTTTCGAAACTGAACTTTTGACCACAATAAACATCCGAATTGTCTATTGTCAAGATGTTTTAGTTGAAAGGAAATCTACGAGGTCAGAATTATCTGCTCCAATTATTTCGGTCTATACTTCGTTTTAATGACCTCTTTTAATTTACGTTCAAATGAACCATGAGATGAATTAAACAAACAAACACGAAACATTTAAACAAGGGAAGCACAGAAATGGGTCGGATAGCTTTATTAATCAGGGTGTTCTTCGTACTACCAAAACATTTGTATTTCTGATGCCAGCACTAAACAACATTGCTTAAACAATTTTTTTAACCTCACTTCATTAATTGATTTACTTAAATTTTATATAAATAGTCACATACTGGTACACTATAAATGAGCCAAAAAAGTTCGGTCGGCATTTTAATCGAGATAATAAAAATAATAACATAAACTTTCTTTGTAGATTGTTGAGATATCTTTGTAGCGCTACCAGCTTCTTAGCATATCACAGTTGCTCTATGAAAGTTTGTAATAACTTTTGAATCCCTCCGGGTGTTTCTGGAGTTTCCGTATGAAATACTCCTACGTATGGAGCAGACAAGGGCTGATAACATAACAGCGAGATAGAATTAGTGACATAAAGACCATTTCATTTCAACGAGTGATGTTGTAACGTGATCGTAATGCTATGTCTGATTGTGTGCGATGAGTTGATTGATTGCGAGTTCCCGAAACCTCTTGGATAATTGTTACGGGTTATAATAATCAGTCATGTATTTCACCATTTTAGTGGTCCTTTAGTGCTAACATGCACTAAAAGACCACTCAGCATTTCTACAGACGGTCTAATGATAAAATCTATTCTCAGTGGGGATACCACTTTGCAATGCAGATTGGTGTAGTAACAACTATGTTACATAATGCTTTTCCAGGCGTGATTTGTACTATGTCAAAATTTATTGTCGAATTTTTCCAGAAATTGGTAAATTACCTAATAGTCGAACATGTGTCTGAAGCGAGCCCACACAAAAGCCCACGTGGTTATTGCAATACGAATTGCGTGAGGAGCACATGTTGGCTGAAATTAATTGAATCGATCGAACGGTCGTGACTAATTTCGTTAATTGGTAAATTTCAATTGGGATACGTTTATCCATGTCGTTGTATCTTGTTACTTGAGTTTAGTTTTAAAGTTATCGGCGAAACTGAAAAGTGAAACTTGATAATTGTTAGATGTTCTGTCTTTGCGAAATAAAGATTGAAGCTAGGTTAGGCTGGATATCGATGGCAAGAAACCTGAAGAAAGTCTTCTTGGAATTTAGCTTTTACTTGTAGGGTTTATTCGAAGATTTTGTTTATAGATATACGTGAGTTAATTGATTTTTGTCTCATTCACGACATTTAATTGGTGCATTTCTATGACCAATTCAAAAATTGTTAAAGCTATCGCATCTTGGAGACTTTGAGCCCTGAAAGCCATCGCATCTCGGAGGCCAGACCCCTGGGAAATATCCCAATTGTGATGCATTTTACTGCAACTTTTATTAATTACACTCTTATCATTCAATCAGGGATTTTCAGAAGTCATTTTCTCTTTATCTATTTTAAAACATTTCTTCTGTTTAACATTCCGGAAAAATTCCAGGAATTGAAATATCATTTCATTGCTTTAATATAATTTTCACGTCTGAAATGAACACTTGGAAGCACTTAACAATATCCATCCCGAATAATATTAAAATCATATTATTCAAGTCACGACTACCTTTTAAGAAAAACAGGTACTCCATCGACGATATCTGGTGGCGGCGACGAGTATCATGTTAGAGAAATGTTGAACGAATATAGACTTCTTAGCGATTCAGAAAGCGTTATGGGCAACTTTGATCAAAATTCATCAGGGAATATAGCGAAGGTTCTAAAGTTTATTTACTGAAGTTTATATGTTGCTGCGACTTGCTGCAGTGTTTCAGTCATACAGATAATACTAAGAAGAGGCACTTTTAATGCTTTTTCTTGACACATGTTGTAGCCTGTTTTTGACGAACTTTCGGTCGATCGTTCGTCTTCGTTCCTGTAACAGATCCCTCGCCCTCACTCTGTTTCGAATTAGGGTTTCATTTGAAGGCGACAGGGCTTTCTTGTATTAAATCCGTGTCGTCCTATCTGTGCCAAATATGCCCAAAGCTGTTTTGTATTTGTTTTTTTTTTGTGGCCAATAAAGAATTTTTGTATTTGCTCTATCGTTCGCTTGACTATCTCACTACCATCAGTATACAAAACTCCCTTCTTTGTCAATCCTATACATATTTTATCAGTCCGTTAGCGTTAATCAAATCTTGGCCGAGCTCTCTCAGTGCACTAACCACACTCTTAAGTGGAGGACATGCTTTGTTTACAACGGGAACGTGGTTTGGTTTTGGTGCGGTATTTCGAGAGTAACGGAGAGTAATGCTAGTCTGAAGTTCGCGAAATACGAAACATTTGGTCTGATGGTTTCTATTTTGTTCCAAAATATAACATAATGCGCAGGAAGTATTTCTGTAATAAAACATTAACAAATATTTTGATGAACTGTTTCAATATACATAATTGCAACATAAAAGCAGCGTAACACAAAAAATCTACGTTCAAAGTCAATGGTTACGAGTATAAAGCCGTTACGAACACTTCACCGGCTTTCAGCGATTCTCGGCTCATTGAAACAAAAGCATTTTATGAAAAGCTCAGTTACGTCATTTTGGCGTGTGATTTGAATTTTAAACGAGGAATTTCTGACTGGTTGAAATTTTTACGCTTGTTTTGCATTGCATAAGTAAAGATTCAGTTGAAAAATGGATTTACATAGAATCATAGAATTACGAGTATGTAGTAAAGCTGTGAGGACCAGCTTCTGCCCGCGGCTTGTCGGCGTGGACGGAATATAAATTTATGAACTATTTTTGTGCCAAATATTATCTATGGCATAACAAACATTCAATCCAAACAATATGTGCAATCTCAGAATTGTGAATATTTTTATACCAAAGTAGATATTAGTACTTAAATAATGTAAGTATCTATTTACTTGTGATATATATCTACATAAAGAATAAATATATTTGTTTGTATATTTCAAAAGCCAGAACATCAGTGTCTGTAATTTATGTTTCAAGTGTAATTTCCCATACGAATAATTTTACATCTTAGTTACGAGTATGACGAGCTCTTTGTGGCTAGCTCACTTTGACGAACTTTTTTACTATTATTTGCACGGGAAAAATTTCCCCGTCGAGTCAAAGTCAAACGGTTATGAAATCGTCACGAACACACTATCGTTTCAGCAATTCACGGATCATTGAAACAGAAGCTTTTATGAATCGCGCCGTTTTTTACTATTTCCAGCGTTTTGAACATTGTACTGCAATCAAGTCGATAGCTCGTTTTAATGCAACATTCGCTTGAGTTGCGAAAATCGATGCTTCTATTACCGCAGCAGTTTCTTAAAGAACACAGCAAGCTGTAAATAAGTGGCGAGTAGCTGAAACTGGAATGGTTTTGAAATGGGGTTCTACTTTGTAATATTGTGTTTTATGCAACATAAATGGCATGATGGCGTGCAGTTCACCTGTTGTTTAGTTGCCCCTTCAGCATGAAACCCAAGAATGAGGAAAGGGATATATATATATGCTACAACCAGTCATAAATGTATCTGCGGTTTGGTGATTCGTGGTTTTATGTGGGTATCAAATATCTGTTCATATAATATTTTAGCTAGAATAAGTATTGTTTGTTTTCGTATTATCTGGGACAACTTTGTTTTCGAGTGTAGCATCTGCGACAGGGCAGTATACTCTCACAAAGTGACTGATATGAATTTGTCTGTAATTCATTCAGAAAAATTAAAGTAAGTCAGATTTGTAATGCAGGTCCTTTGGTTATATAAATTTATTCGAGCCTAAATTGTTTATCAGTCATACAACGTAATGTTGGTATTATTCCAAATTGTATTTTCTTTTTCTATCTCCAGTTGCTGATCCATTGTTCGTTGCTCATTCCTTTCACGTTTTAACTTTAGATCGGTTCAACCCAAAATCCAAATGGCTTCGTTATTCCAGATACAGAAATATGTAGTCAAACCAAAAAAATTGTGTAAAACAGATCGATAAACATTTTTAGTGTTGACGAGAAAATACAAATGACTGCTCTTTCTTATATTTCTCATAAAATTTACGTAATTCATTGTTTCAAAACGATAAGTATTCTTCAAGGGATGGAGATGGGTCCAATTCGATCCATTAATAAGATGCATTTAGGTTTAGGTAACGTCATCACTTAATCTTTTTTGGATTAATAAGTAGACAATGGTCATGTTACCTCTCAACTTAACTAAAGCATCACTCATAAATATAGCTATTCACAGCAATAGTAATGACGTCTTAGGGCTTATCGACGACAAGACGGCTTAATGGTTCTACTCGTTAATCTCCTTGAGTAGGCAATATTTATATATCTGTCTCGGAAGATACTTCTTTTCTTCCATTCGTTTTATTATGTAGTCTCGTGTTATAACTTGAATTACTATAACATTTATAACCATTCAAAACATCAAGTATCAGGGATCTAACAATGATGTATCGATGAAGATCGATATCATCACAGCCCTGCCCTGTTTTGCAAGCCACGAACATACTATCTTTGATAAACGGAGTAATATATCAAAGGGCGTAGTGCAAAAAGTTCCATTAAACAAAGAGACGGTAATGAAAACAGCAAAGCTCCGATCGATCATAATGGAACAATGAAAGCTCAATAACATGCATTGCATATATTATAATCGAAGCTGTAAAATACGCACAGCTATGCAAATTATTCGTTCCAACCACGCTTGGTCGGCCAGATGTTAAACTGTTACACGCATATAATCAATCAATCTCTGTTATCGCCTAGCGCTTAGCGGATGTAGTGCCCACATGATTATCGGTAGGTGGTTTAGATAAACTCTTGAATATCAATAGGACGGGATGTAAAACTCGAACTTTGAAGATGACTGCCACTTTCTCAGCAGATTGTGAAAGACACGTGCATAGAAGACACTATCGAGCAAGAATAAAATGTGTTTATAACCAAGAGAGTGGTTGTAAGAAAATTTACATAGTCAAGTTGCGTACATTTTGAATGCATTACGAGTAACTATAGAAATCAAAATATATCAAGTAGTAGGCACTACTTTACCTGTACGTTTATCCGAAATTCTGTGATTCTAAAAACTGATAATTATCGTTTACGTTTGAATATATCACCTTACCCTGCCTTACTTGTAGTGCTGCTCTATAAAATCAATTGTTGTCCATAGAATAAGTGCGTAGTATATTACTACTACCTACAAATTAGCCTCACAGTTCGCCTCTTTATAAAAAGTTGGGAAAACCTCGATTTCAATGGAAAGCTCGTGAAAGTTCGATTCAACCTGTATTCACAACACTTGGCGGCCGCGTGGAAATTCGTTGGAACGGCGTTCCTTTCATAGGATCAGGTTAGTGGGACAGGCCGGTTGAACGCCCTTCGCTGTGACGTCACGCTCCGAGGGATCGTTTAGAGCTCAGCATATAACCCGCGTAAATTGTTATGAATAAGCTTCATATGTGATAATGATAAATGATCCGCGAGCTATTATTATATTTAATGATGTTTCTGTTTTCAGTTTTGTAATTGTTTTGCGTCAAAGCTAATTTATCATTGTAGACATTTATATTATCAGATGTGCAGATGCTACGACTATTATATCTATTGAGAGTTAAGTATAGAAAGAGTTTAAGTTAAAGAAAATTGCTCATAGATGAAGTAGAAGATTTTTGCCAAGTTTTAACTTTCTGGTATTGATTTTAATCATTATGTCTAACTATGTCTGCTTTCATGATAATATAATAATTCTGGCCAGTTATAACTGCGAATTGTTTAATATCATTATCATATTATTTTGATCCGTAGCTATGCATTGTACATGGATTAAATGATTGAGAAATGTAGCGTTGTAGCGCTATGTGTGCGTTGCTCTCTCGTTGATGAAATTCATTCCATAATGAAACAGCGGGTGTTCGTAAATTAAATTCATCCGTCGAACCCATATTTTGTGCTGATTAATTCGATAGGCCAAGCCCGCTGGCTTTGTGGTTACCTTATTGGTAATCATAACGTAACACTTAATAATAATTCTTTGATTTCTATTAATTTTTACATTTGCATTGTTTTTACATTTCAGTTTTTTAATCTGTTTTTTTTGTACTGTAGTCTCTATTATTGTTTTGGTATTTTGTTTCAAGATATTTTTTCTGGATAGGACTATCGGCAATCCTTTAAATATCCAATGAATAAGTACGAGCTCCTGATCACAAGTCGTAGAATACCTATTGATCGTGAGTGTAACTTGCACTTAGCAATTCCTTTACACCATCATACCAATTGTGATGCAACTGAATTCTGTAATGAACGAAATTTTTCTCTGTCTGCTGTTGTTTCTCCGTTATTCCTTTATACGTGGACACTACATTTCCTAGAATGTCTGCAATTACAAGTGCTTAAATTGCCCACTAAATTTTTCTACCGTCTCCTGAACGATATTTTAGAAAACTTATGACTCTGAATTTCAACTTTAATTTACTAAAAGACCATGTTTCAGTATGCTAGCTCTAAAGTTATTTAGCGCACATTTCTCGGAATTTATCCGTGCAAGCTGGACTCATGCTCTATTATTCTTAGTTAGTAATTATTTCCCAACATTGTATTCAGGGACTCTGGTCTTTATTATCACTGTGGGGGTTGAACTACCAGGACGTATCCTGAAAAGTTAGCTCTTGGCACTAATTAATGCGTAGATTTTAAATCGTGCTAAGTGAACAAAACCCTCATATTATGTAAGATGTTATAATGTCCTAAATTTGGGCATAATTAGTTTTTTAGTATTAATATTAAAATTATACTATGTTTCGCTGTGTTACGTAATTGTTTTTGTTTCTGTTTTGTTGTAGGTATTATTTCGGTTTAACTTATTTTATGAATAGTCAGTCAGTTTACGGTACAAAATAATGTATGGTGGAATCATATTCAAATAATTTATTTACTCTGTGAAACTAGTTAGGTATTTCTACAAAAAAATTGTGATAATAAAAGAAAATTGGAATATAGGAGCACTACGTGAAAACTAAATTCGATTGACCTTATTACATTACAAAATTTGGGAGTAAAACTCCGGATTTGCACGAATTCGTAGAGGAAATAAAATACCGCTTCGGTCCGAGCCAAAAG
This sequence comes from Noctuana lactifera, assembly GCA_018231305.1. NCBI lineage: Eukaryota > Metazoa > Arthropoda > Insecta > Lepidoptera > Hesperiidae > Noctuana > Noctuana lactifera. Next base: position 7,764 of record DWAV01001043.1, read on the forward strand.
TTAATCGGATCCGTGTCGTAATGTGTTTGCGTTGTGGCGGTGCTTCATAAATGACATTTTACGGTCCGCTGTTGAATATTGTAGGAGCTGCAGTGCCGTCCGGGGTCGGGAAATAAGATGTTTGTTCGCGAGAGTGAGCAGTGGGATATAAAGACAACGGACACCACAATACTGAAAGAAGTTTAGTGTGTGGGTGTTTAGAATCTACAAAATTTCATATTGTATAGAATTTAAACACGGATTCGGAACTCGATCAGTTGTAAAACTCACTTTTTGTCATACTATCGATATTAGAAATGGACATTACCTATGGAGAACTCATGCTGATTCCATTAATTTATTAACTCATACAAAATATCATTATTTAAAACTCATGGAGTTATAAAACTTAGCGTTACGAAAACTAAATGGCCAATGTAGTGAAAACTTAACATACCTATTTCGTTTGTGAGAAAATTCGGAATTCAATAGATTTAATTTACGTGTGAATATAAAATTATACCTTAAGTAACAAATTATTACTAAGTGGGCGTTTATATTATTTAAATGTGCATTTTTAATAAATCCATTTAAGTAATTATTGCAGCACAGAAATCTACTTATATAAGTAGATATGATATAATATACCAAGTATGATCTCAGAGAGGACTTTTGTCTTAGCTATTTTAGATTGGACGTGGGTGTCCATGTGTTGCAGTGACTATTTTTTATTAGGTACCTTCATTTTCAACAATGTTCGTTCCAATACTTATCGTGTTTTAATATAATTTTCAACTTTTCTTTTTCAAATTTTCAACAGCAATGTAGCAAAAAATATTGTAAATTTTTCATGCGTGCACGAAAGTCAACAAAACTCCCATACTGTAACTTTACGTACTCAGCGCTTTCGAGAGCACTGCAGATTTTGCACAACTCCGAACGCTGACGAGGGTCTTTCCACGTTTGTGGCAAACTTGTTATCCCGTTTGGATAAGTACGAAGTTATCGAGGCATGAGATTTTTTTATGTTCATAAGGTATTTGAACTAAGTAGTTAAGCGAGAAATAAGTAATTTTTAGCATCCGTAAACAGGACTGAATTCAAGTCGATGTCGGTCTTGATGCCTCGTTACACTTGTGGACTAAATTTAAATGCTCTTATGCTAAGTACTTAAGCCTCTGTTCTAATTTGAGTTTCGCATTGCGTTGTTACTTGAAGTAAGCTAGGAAGTATCATAATTTTATAAAGTCCCCTTAGCAACAAAGTTATTATGAAGTACAGGCTTTGCCGGATCTCAACTTTTGAAACTAAGCTCTGTTATCTACCGATTTCTTAAAAGTACATTTAAAAGGCCGGTACATTTTATATCGGTGTTGCCGAAATTAAATAATAGATGTAACGGATTCATAGCGAGAGTACAGATTTTTCACTAACAGTCACCGATAAGTTTTACACTTTCGTGGTCAGAGTTTATGGGGGTCACCGGTTTACATCAATTATGACCCTACACTTCCTTCCATCCATCAACCATTTGATGTTCACCTTTGGACTAGCTCGGAGTTGGCGCCACTTCGTCTGCTCTTAGGTGCTCTGGATCCAACGGCGACAATACTTAGTTTGTCAATATTCATCCCAACAATAGAACCTTTTCACATTCAGTTAAAAGAATCACCAGCTGCAAGCTTTGAAATATTGACAGTTTTTGCCATCATGTTAGTCAATATTGTCTAACTTGCTAGTATGAATCCAAAAATCAACAAACCGGTACTTATTGTTACGCAAACCTTGCGTTATTATGACATCGGCTCCGTCACGACTGCGCCCCGAGATTGGCATAACGGAGATGTTTACGAAAGAACGTATTGATTTTATGCATAAGTGGTGCACCCTGAGCGCTGCCAATAGGAGTAAGGCCATGTGCTACATTTTTAGTCCAAATAGTTTCATAATAGAGTCCATGTTGTCGATATTGTTTACTTGCTATCACTAAGTAATAAGTAATTCAGTACGCCAGGACGTAGAGCAGAAATCTGGGGTCTACTATTGTGGCTGTTATTAAAAAGTAGTTATTTATCCATTTCCCGTGAAAAATAGCTTTTATGTGGTTTTAAACCTTGACAATTCAGGAAGAATTGTTAAGAGTGTTGTGTTTCTTTAGTAGGTAGTTTTTGACTAACAGTTGTTGTTTCAAGTTTGAAGAATTAGTAGTAAATCAGTAAGGATAACTGTTGATACTCGATAAGCGTTCAGCCTATTCGTTAATGATCAATAAAGTTATCTGTCCTGTGCTTATCTGACTTATCAAACTACACGATTAAATCAAACAATTTCATTCACAATACAACGAGGCCTTAACATAAGTTTCGAATACCATTTTGCTTCACTTTATAAAATGCACTATCGTTTCGCTCTACCTGATTAATGGAGATACTTTGGACTTGCATTCGCATGCAAAAACTAGTGGAAACTAATCAATCACGATAGACGCCGACATTCCGACGTTTTTGTTGCCTTTGTAGACCGGCCCTTCTACCTGTTTAACACCTTCGGCTTTTCAACGGGCTCATAGAGCAGCGTGCCCGTGATGTTTCTAGTTTTTGTCGTGACTCGTTGTCGTTGTCTATTCTTGTTTTATTTTCATTAGTCGCATATCTGGACTTTTGGCCTTTTTTGACGGACAATAAATCTTTAGGATTACGCGATTGGCGCTTTTCACTATTCAAGTTGCCAATTATAAAATGGTAATGAAGAATTCAGCTGTGTTATGCAGCTCTTGATGAATTAAATTGTTATTATATTATTAAAAAATTATTGTGAAATTGATAAATACTAGATATATTAGAGTATTTATTTTATAGAAAACTGCAACTCGTTTTGCAGTTCTTTAAGAATATATTGGAAAGTTGTAATATCAATGTTTTCATTACAATTTATTGGGTTCTTCCAACTTAAATGTAACGAATAATTTCGCACAATCATTCCGAATTATAAATCCTAGAATTGTTTCTTGTCTGGTTTTTGCATCACAACACATACTATTGACGTCGTGATAGCGGGAATAAAATGCAATGAAGAAGTCCATTCTGATGGCATTGATGTCGCAGTACCTCGTCAGTTCATGGCTTTCTCACCCAGTGATTATTGTATTGTTCGTGCTTTTTTGTTCCTGATGAAATTGCGCGGACACAAATATCGATAAAAAGGTCTTTTATTACTTACCTTACAATTGCTTGGGCGTAATTGCTTCTTGCATTAGGGAGCTGAATTGATCTGCCTTTGCAACGTCATGATGACTGACGATTATAATGCAAGCGATTAGGTATTAGAGATTAAAAGGGACTCTAGAAACCATATTCAATTGTTCATCTCAGTTCGAATGTGAATGTTATTAATGTCATTCATTATATTTTAGCTTTATACGTATTATGTTCAATTTTCTATTTAACTTGTATGGTGGTCCATTCAACCTACTTAACTTCAATAAAGAGTAAGGAATTTAAGTTTTAAAGAAACATGCAATTATAATTATTTATCTTTAAACCATCATTGACTAACTCTATAGGAATTAGTTCTAGGTCCTTATTTAACCAAATAGCTATGACCTTTTCGATTAGAGGTAAGTATGTAGATGTCCATGAGATGCAGTACAAGTTAAACTGTCGCTGGTTTACGATGTATTTTTATTGTTCTAATACTCATAAGATGGCAATGTTTTCCATCATAGTTCTCAGTATTAGTTCTTCTGAGCTAACGTGATTAATCAATTACATTTACTTTTATTATATTGCTTTTATTTATCTTAGTGTTACTTTATAACGCCCATGTATGGTTACAGTAACAATAAAATATGCAATGGCATTAATATCTGCGTATCTATTACGAAAAAACTTATACTGGGTGGTCTGTACCGTGAAATGTTTAAATTTAACATTATGAAATGGTGTTTCGAATGGTAGGACGTACAATAAGACAATGACAAAACGAAGGAAGTTTTCATTACGTGAATCGTTCTTACAACGTAGGGAGATAAATGGAGATGATATATGATTGGGGCTTACGAGTACAGGAGAAGTATTATAGGTATAAAATGAAAACTAGAATTCGTTAAAAGCCTTTTTATAACCCACTGCTGGGCACGGGGCTCCCAATCCCGTGGAAGGCCTGGAGCATACTCTTCCATGTTGTTCCAATGCGGATTAGTGGAGGAAAGTACATTACTGATGTTAAAAGAAATATCAATAATCGTACCTCCTTACTACCGAATATAATGTGGGAGGGAATCCCTCATAACCGTTTTAGAAAACATCATTTTCTTCTGTAATGGATTTTTGATACGAGCTAAATAGGCCATTGAGGGAGAATCCGACTTAAGTGAAGTTGGAACAAAAGATTTGTAGCTCTCAGTAGGTATATGTGCTTATGGGCCGGCCTACTTCAAAACTTCGAAACCAGTTCAATCCAGAATCGTTGTAACTCCATTACTCCATGGCTGCTGTGAATTTTATTTGTTTTAAGATAAAATGTCGTAATCGTAAACACGGGTTAATTCGTCAATAATCTATCTTACTACAAAAGCATTTATCGTAGTTAAATCATTTCATTGAGTAAAAATGCATATTTAATCATTTATACTCCAGTAAATGACAACAGTTGGTTCTTATTTTTAAGTTCTCATGCTTTTATTAAGATAAACGAACAGACATTTCGAATATGAGGAACATTCACAAACAAGTCCAATATTATTCCAAGGAATCGGGTAAACAACTAGTGAGAGTGCGCGTTCGAGCAAGACAGCCTGAAAAGCCTCATTTTGCTAAAAGGCTAGACATAAGAATTCTAGAACAATAAACATATACAATACAGTATACATAGATACTGTTTGCTTCTTGCTTCGTTCCAATGCATTGTTAATGAACGGCTTATGAGAACTCCAAACTTACTGGAGAAGTGTTAGAAATTTCGTCTACACTTAGCTGATGTTACAGCAAAAAGTCATTCGTTAACTTGGCCTCTTATCAACCGACTTCAAAAAAAGGCTCTCAATTCGACTGTATTTTTTTAAATGTTTGTTACTTTCGATTATTTAATTGAAAGCTGCTGATTCCCGTTTGGTCCCATTTTAATTTGGTCCAGTTCTGACAACGGCATCCATGACAAAATCATATCAGTCTTAAATTTAAGTATGTGCACGACAACTTTGAAGTCGGTTTTTTTCTTAAAGCGAGTTATAATTATTATATTATTATTGACTACGCGTCACTATAACGAGGAATAAATGAACAAATCAATTCAAATAAACGACCAAAAATAGTCCAAAGTGTGTTTCAGGGAAGCCTTGTGTGAGCATCAGCCTAGACACTGTCGGCACCCGATAGCTATTGTTTGGTTTCCCCCTTTTTAAGCTCCAAGTGTTGGCCGGCTCCGGCTTAAAGTTTCGATGGAATCGATTTTTTGTTGCCATGGAGGGTTGTTTCGTGCACCGGACGAGTTACGCGATTATGTCGCTGTTAAGAAGGGTTAGGGTGGTGCGACTGCCGTTTCAACATCGATTGTGTAAATGAATGACAATGAGGACATGCATTTGTTTATAAGTAGAAATTGTTGACACTGTTTCGAAAGTTTTAATACTCTTCTCTACTCTATATTACGAAGATTTCCTTTATGACGTGTAGATCTTCCAGCATATTGCTATAATCTTGTGTAACTATATAATGTTTATTTAAAAGGGCTTTGACCCGGAATCCAGTAAATAAATTTACTTTACAGACTTTAATTTAAATAAAGTTTGTTTCTTAATTAAGGACTGCGTCGCTGAATGAATCTCCCTATTAGTTTGTGCCACCTGGTTCTACATCTATTATATAATAAGGCGATCTCAGTACATTGCATCCTCAATAACCGTACGTAAGCCGGTTTCGTTACGAATGATTAACCGCAAGCGTAATGAAACCGCACGTATGAATGGTGCCCACACGTCTCGGGCTCTGCAACGCCTGCCCTAACCGGGTCTTGCGTGATGTCGCAAAGTGCATTGTTATTGTTTTCTTTGTCAATAACAGTATTAACTGCTGTTTTATCGGATTACTTTTAGCATGTACTATGTATTGCTCTTAAATTGTCAATGCTTTCTAATCTTCAGCTATTTAAATGAGCTGTGATTACGTTTGCAATGATAGACTTAAGTTATTCTGAACGCATAATATCTACACTATCGCACTATATACAAAATGGATAAAAAATCGGGGCTTAAAAACCATGAAGCTTTTGCAATTTTTAAAAAGTTCTCGCGATCCATTATTAATTTTCCATGAGCATGAACTTTCCGGCAAGCAAAGAACTGCTTTACGAAGTTTGTAATAATCTGTGCCATATTCATCTTTTCTTTGTAGTTTTTCTATTCATTTCATATTTTAATGGGTGAATGGACTGACTTTAGGGAGGATTGGATATTTAGCGAGTTTTATTAGTCATATATACAGAAACAGTTTTAATTTCACTGGGTGTTTTAATGGGTATTTTAACTACTACAACACAAAGTTGCTCTCAAAGGTCAAATCCATGACCTGATTTCCACAGATGCATAATCCTCTTATAAATGAAGGTTTAAATAGTGGTGAAAGATAATAGTATCGCATTTGCATTTCAATTATAACTGGGTTATAGTCCGGCGTCGCTGATACGATCTTGCGGTTTGCACCTTCGCCTTAATGTTATTTTGTTTTATCGTATACTTAAGGTATATTCTATAGGTACGTTTAAGAATATGAACTATTATTTGTAGTCAATTTGTATATTTGACTTACTACGTGACTTTATCTTCTATATTTGTATTGCTGGTAGATTTCGTATTGCACGTACCTAATTCTTCCAAAATTGTAATAGGCTTGAAAAGTACAGTTTGCGTCAATAACGTTTAAATAACATTGTTTTCCGAAATCGAATTTGAACAGTTATCTTGACCTAAATCGAGCTAGGCCGAAATTGGTTCAAATGATATATGAATCATTATTAGTTCCAATTATAACGGTTCAAACGATTCAATTATGCCAGACTGTAATTCACAAAATAGATTTCAGCAAATAATGCTCAGTTCTTTGAATCTTGCAAAAATATGTACTCGTAATTCCACCATTCCACCACTTCTTCGCCAGTCCACCATTCAAAGGGTCCCGGGTTCGATCCCCGGCGGAGCAGAAATTTAAATGATGAATTCAGATTTCTGTTACCGGTCTGGGTGTTTGTGTATTTGTCTTTGTGTGTCCA
>DWAV01001044.1:0-14991 GCA_018231305.1 Noctuana lactifera
TCATGGCAATATTTTTTAATAATATCTTAAACTTGACAACTCCACTAAAAGGCCGAAAACCGGCGAATCTACCCTACGTAACATCACAGAAAAGTCATGCACAAAAGGCCTAAAGTTACACAGTGATATTTTTATAATGAAATGTGAATTATTTACGATTTATCCAAACCACTATTGGGGTACTTGATATAATTCACCCTTAACAACCTTAGGTAAGATTACTTGTGCATTTCATAGGATAGTTACTATGTAACAAAATGTCACGTGTGAAGAATATCTGAGAAATATGTATGTTACATTAGTCAATCGATGCAATATCTTATACGTATTATTATAAAGTAAAGTCTGCAACTTTTGTCTGTCGGAACGCGATAAACTCCGAAACTACGAAACAGATATTCGTACAATTTTTACCAATAGACGGAGTAATTCACGAGGAAGGTTTCGGTCTATAATTCATAAGGGATTTGTGTAAATTGGCTAAATATGACGAAGATTGTTGAAGATGTTTTTTTGGCATTCAATTTATATCTCTAGACCCGATTCAGAAGTCCATGCAGACGAAGTCGCGAAGCATAATATGCTAGTATTTAATATAAAAAATATTTAGACTTTGTATTTGTGGTTTATTAAGAAATATGAAGTATAAAAAATTACGCAATTATTTAGCGAATTAAAAATTAAATAATACACGTTTGCACACGAGATATTATTTATAGTTATGTTAGCTAAAATACTTCTTCCTTTCATATTGTATTCATATAAATGATGTTATTTTGTTCCTTTATGTTAGGTGTTTCTAGAAATGGAATTTCACATTAGAACTACTAGAAAATGGTTCCCATTTTAATACACCAGTATGCTTTGAATAATTTATTTTATTAAACTCTACTGAAGTCACTGCCAAGTTTGTCGACCTAGAAAATAGATGAGGCATTTCTAAATGAAATCCATTTCTCTAAAATGATATGGTCTCAATTGTAATATAATTTGACTTATTATATTTATCTTTACTTATATTATAAAGATTCTATAATAAAGTTCTTTTATGTTGATACATCAGTAAAATATTATAAATATTAATGTTGTTTTTATTACCAACCATTTTACAGAGCTGAACACATTGCAAATTGGAACAATATATAATAAATTTAAATAGAAAAAATGGCATATTACAGGACAAAGCTTATGTTCATAAAATATATTTAGATGATTTTATAAATAAAATAAAAAATACTAACATTAAATGCTATTTAATATTTTTAATTACATAATAATTATTGTCAAAATTTATATGTAGTAAAGTAAACACACTTGAAACAAAATAATCTACACAACAAAAATCAGTAGATTAAATGAAGGTTAGCAAATTCATCAAAAAGAGGTAGCTGCCATGAGATTATATCTTAGTGGAGGCCTGGCCAAGTTCAATCAACATTCAAAATATTCATAACAAACAGAACTGTTTTCATATGTATAGGTAGGGGCATGTTATCAGCAATCTCTTGCAACACAATACATTTTCAAATGTAACATCCGGTCACATTCGAATCTTGATATGTTTTTCTTAGTATTTACGTTATTGTTGTCGAATTAATTATGTTCTAAATTGTATTTCCATGTATAAACTAAAAATACTTTCATGCCAGTATTCTTATTTTAACAGCAATATTGTAAACGCACATTTCAGAAGTCTAGAACCAACTCTAATACTTCATTTTATTTAGCACTTATTCTTGGCTTGTTAATATTGTGCAATAACTAGGATTTCATACAAAACTCTTCATCAATTTACACACATACAATTACTAATCATACAACTAATAATAGAAAATCTTTGATTATGTCAGCAAAATAGTATATTATTGACAATACAAAAAATAACTAAATAAATAAAACAGACATATACAGATGTTCACTAATATTTAATTTTAATACCTACCAACATAAGTTAAAAACGTGGTAGATATTTAAAGAAATCTTAATTAGTAATGGATAAAATACTCCAAACTTTAATATATACTTAATATCTACTCGTAGCTCTGTCAGATATTGAATGTATAACAGTTTTGTAAGACCTTATAATGTGTTTCTGAGCTTTGGTTCCATTCTTATCATTGAATAACAATCATTACACCTTGAATAAAGCCATTCGTGTAGTATTATTTTGCCATGCCTGGCATGGGTATAAGTTTCATCTAAATTAAAAACCTTTTGATAGGTTAAAAATATTTGTATCCTATTATTCTAAACCATGTCACTACATGATTTCTAGTAAATATTTCTTTATAATTTACTAGTTAACTTTCACTCACTTCACCTTTCGGTTAATTAAAATAGTTTAAGATATCCATACAAGAGATGTTATTCAGTAAACTTTTGTATGTAGGCACACAACATGATGCTCTGGGTTGATTAGCTAAAAAATTTGCACTCTAAGTAAATATTGCACACTCAAAATGTTCATTTAAATATTATTTTTATATTTTATTGTAAAATTTACATCCATAGTAAAAAGCTTCAGCAGAGGAGTGAAGTCTGTGCAATTATGAAAACAATAACTGTTTAAACAGTAATAATTACAATATTGACTTAATATTCAATAACAGACATAAGCAATGCTAAGATGCTCTGTTAATTTAGTTTTGTAAACTAAACATTATGGAATAAGAATTATCCAATATTTTTTTATCATTATCCTTTTCACAAATTGTTTTAATTATTTTCATTTAAAATAAAAATTAAGGTTCTCACACCCAAACATCATACTAAGCAAAAATGTTGAAGTACATAATATAAATGCACTGGAAAAAACAACTGTCTACACCATAATAATATTTACTGTATGAACTACTACAAAAGAGAATCATATAAATATAAGATCCATAAGTACATTTTATACACATACACAGTAAATAAATGATAAAGTCAATACTTTTATTATCTCAGAAGAAAAGGCAACCTCTGAGCAAATAAACACGAAATCACATACAACATGCCAAAATAGAAATTCAGCCTAGCAGTTTGTCGCGGGACATACTGCATTGTTTCTGGACATCTAAATCTTCTTTCAATCTCAAACGCTCGTGGCAATGTCAACATGGGTAACAAGAACCACAATGAACAACGCACTGACACTACAACAAACATGATGTAGGGTGTAAATAATAAAAATGCATATAATAAATATGAAGCTGTTCTGCCAATCAATATAGCCAATGTTACTATTTCAGCTTTACTATCTGTCTCAAGATCTCTTGTATTATTGCTATGTAAAATAGCTTCAGTGTTTAAAGCTAGGGGTACCGCATAGTAGAATATAGGCCAGTCAACTCTCCCGGTTTGTGCTAAGAAAGCGAATACAACAGAAACTGGTCCAAATATGACTAGAACCAGAATATCACCAAGAGCTATGTATTTAAGGCCTATGCCTCCTGTGTACAGAAATGAAGAGGATAAGCCACCAAAATAAACTAGTGCTAAGTGTTCCATCCTAGCAGGTGACATAATAACTAACAACACAAAGAAGGCACAACCTGCCATGTACAGTATAGCTCCCAGAGAGACAACTTCATCGATGCTCAAAATATGATCAACAAGAGTCCTATCGTCCGATTTACGGTTATCAATTCCTTTGACGAAATCGAAATATGTGTTCACAACATTTCCGGCACCATGCACAGGGATTATTGTACATAAAGTGAGCAATAGTGTGACCCAACTAAATCCATTGTCGCCGGGGAGCCGATACGCCAGCGCTGCACCCAGAAGTGTTGGCAAGAGGCTCCCGCTGAGAGACCACGGCCGCAGCGCCAGTACATACGTACGCACTTTCATCAATGGGTTTCGAGTTGGTACCGATTCTTCTTTTGGTTGTTGCAATAGATTTCCCTCGGCAGTTGGAATGTCTGCATCTTCTCTTTTCTTACTACACTCCACTGTCATTTTTAATGTAAAAAGTTTATTTTAATTTGATAGGTAACCTCTCCAACAAAATTTGTAACTGTATAACAAATCTACCAAATACATACAAATATACATTTATTCACTGAACAATCCGTTTTTCCACTTCGCTATTTTAGTCTTAGTAGAATATTGGTTTTGAAATTATTTTAATATTAAATAAACGAAGTCTACTACCGTTACTCAACCCAACAACCCAACAAACTATTGTACAAGTTTTACTAAAACTGTTTTAGTATGTACTTTAGGCTTTGCTACCTATTTAATTCATTCAATAAAACGTCAATTGGGTATTTCATTAATGTCATGTTGACGCTGACATTGACATTCTATCTATCATCTAATCTGAATTATGCCATAAATATATTGTACCAAAAAGTATATATAAATCTTACGATGTAAGTACACTGTAGTCTATGATCTTTGGTCAATCGTCATGTCATGTCAATACTCTCTTGTCAAAGTTGTCAGTAGTCATTGTCTCATTGACAATGACAATTTTCATATTTTAATATTTTTTATTACATTATCTCTTCTCTAGGTGCATAGATTTCTAGTTATTATTTTACATTTTTATCCTATTTCAGTAGAAAGGTAAACAAAAGAAAGGAATATAAAAAAGGGAGAATACAAGAATATTCAAATGTAAGTACCTATATCAATTTTGATTATTACTCTTACTGGTCAAAAATATTTAAGGTTATTACAAACAAATGTGTATTTCATATTTATATTAAAGTACACATTTGTGTATATTTACGATTAAAGATAATGTTTATGTTAGTAGTTACAGGTTGGATTTCTAAGAATATATTATTGTACAAAACCACTGTCATATCTTTTGACACAATCAAATTTTCTCTTGTTTAATACTGTGTACTATTCAATCTGTCTCAGTCTTCTTACTCTGATACATTTCAAATGCCTCTATTTGACCAACAATTTGTATCTCCACTCAACTAAAAATCGCATCCTCCTCACTCTACTTCCTCTTACATTAAATCCTTTACTATAACTGCTATTTATCTGTGGAATTATCTCTCCAAACCTTCTTAAGTTAGCTGAAAAAATATAACAGAATAATATTATATATCTGCAAATGTGGTTACAAAGATCTTATATTAATTTTCACCTTTTATTCATTAAAGTATAAAAAAACAATTAAAAACATTTCTAATAAGTTTATTCTTTCTTGTTATATAATTATTATATAATTTATTTAGAAATATTTAACAAAATGCATTACATTATATTATTATTGCAACAATTGTAAATTAACCATGAATATTCTATGAATAGGAAGATTATTTGTCAAAAAGGAACAATGTGTATGTCTTTTATCATAATAGGTGTATCACAGTATTTGGTCTCTACATAATACTGTATTAACACTACTAATATCAGTAGATTATGAAAACACTAATTATTCCCAATAACCGCTATCGCAGCACCCTTAGCTGCGTCACCTCCAGAAGTAAATTCTAATGGCAAGCTATAATAGTGCTCAACTGCTCTTTGTAGGACTGCATTTCTTGACAAGCCTGAACCATTTCCAACAATTCTCTTTATGTTTGCATTGCGCAATATTTCTTTTGGCATCATAACATGAAGGTTGTCAATTAAGCTGTTACAAAGCGACTTAAAAACTTGCCCTAACTGAATATTAGACAAATCAATGTTTTCAACTGAAGCTTTCGCCATTGGTGCATGTCTTTCCCCTAATAAGAGGGGAGTCACTTTCATAGCTGTTTCAGGAGCCTCTAAGCCAAGTGCAATAACCTTTTCCCATACTTTTGATTGTGGAACAGGACATCCTAACTCTAACATCCATTGCTGAAGCATTTTTACAAAAGTAGCTAGAACGTTTCCACCATTTAATGACGCTGCTACTACTAAGTAATTGTTATCAAAATATGGCAAGTGTTCAATGGTATTACAGCCTAAATCCGAAATTTTATCCACAACAAACGCAAGCTGGGCAGATGTGGAAATATTTAGGACAGCATCTTGTTTATTTTCCAAAGTGGCAAGAATCGAACATTGAAGGTCGCCCAGTGCTGCACCCACTGGTGTACCTTCTGGTATACCATTCCAGGAGGTACTCAATTTTCCTGCCAATTCACCACTCTTGATTACCATTGGCAATAAGTTTACTGGAAAATTAATAGTCCTCAAAATGTCAGTGTTCCATTCATTTTTTTCAGTGTTAAAATAACCCCAGCTGGCTGCATTTTGGTCTGATGTTATTGGTATTTCCAAATTGCAAAGCATAGCCACTACAAAATCTTGAACTGTCGCTGAATATTTAAAGTTCTTCAATTTCTCTGGCTTATGTTTAAGAATCCATATTAAAGTAGCAACACCATAACCAGAATAACATTTTAGATGTGAATCAGGTTTCGGCAAAGATTCTAAAAACTCTGGTTTACATCTAGTATCTTGCCAAGTATACAAAGCAGACATATTTTCTCTGGTTGCTTCCAAACGGATAACAACTCCATCCTTTTCCACTCTTTCCCATGCTCTGTAATAGAATAATTAAACATAAATTTCTATGCATTGTTAACCACTAAGTAATTATTTGTTAAATGTTGCACTAATTAGAATTAATTACATACCCGTCTCTCCACAGCACTACTCCGTGCATTTGACCGCAGACGCCAATTTTCGTGACATGTCGTAAAATATCTCTCGGCAAACGCGAGACGCAATAATGGACCGCTGATACTATTTTTGGAACATCCTGCTTGTTTCCTTCTATCCCTTGATCACTTGGAATATTAGCTGCTGTATCCTTACTTTGTTTAGCAACTAATACTTTGCTGATGGCATCGTAGACGCACACTTTCACTGATGTAGTACCAATGTCCATACCTAGTATATATTGTTTATCTGCCATTTTAATCAAAAACAAACACACGTAAGGTAATTAATATTGGAGCTATGTGCAACTAATTTATAGTTGGTGCCGGTGAATGCTTATTCACGTCCCGTTGACTTGTTTGAATGAAAAGTACGCGTCTGCTGCGGCATTGACAATCAGCAGTGCAGTGCAATAATACGAAGTGGGAGGTGGAGAGTACGAACTACGAACGCCTTGCCGCGCCGCCTCTGCGCTCTGCGCTGCGGTGGCACTATTCAACGCGGCGCGCGTCGCTTGCGTGTTACCGGTGTTACGTAAACTTGTGAGATAGAGGATATTTCATATCTAGTCGACTCGCCGATTATGTTTATGACCACTTCAGTTCAGTGTCTCGAATACTAATAAAGCCAATAAATTTGTCAACTCATATGGTAAATGATAACAAACGAATATTGTTTTGCGGTACATTGTTTGCAAATACGTAGAGACTACTTGTCTTGGTGTCACATTAATAAATAATGTTTTTTTTCTACTGTTCCAAACAGTTTTTATAAATTAACTATATTATAGACGTACTAGTCCTATCATTACTTTAATTACGTAGATAGAACACTATTAAATAATAATTTGAGTTACTTGGTTATTTGTTTGATGGCTTTTATAGTAAGACCGGGAACAGAAAACTAAAATATCATTAAAATTTTTGTCCCGCCGAATGCCCTCGCCGAATAATCGAACCCTTTGAATGATTAACAGGCATGGTAACCATTACACCACAATGTCGTCAGCGGCAACAAAATCTTTAAGTAATACAATATTAAATGATGTTCCTTAAAATCATACCGCTTCAGCGAAGTAACAAAAAATATTAGCAAAAAAAAACAATATTATCTCGACCTTCATGTAGAAACAACTGATAGCTGTCTTCATTGGTCTAAATTCGTACGCGAAGGTGAGGAATACTGTAAAACTAATGTTCTGCGGTGACATATCGTGCACATTATATGCCAAATGGCAATTTATGCTCCTTGTTGTTTTACATGTGTGAATAAATGTAGGTATTTACAATATTTACATCCGAGAGATATAAGTGTGTAGGTACATTTTTAAGTCAAGACGAAGTCGGATCAGATCTACTAGTCGAAATGTTAGGTGTTAATATAATACTAACTAAAATAAACATACGGAAGGTACCTATGTGTATTGTTGTTTTAATATGATAGGTTTTAATTTTAACTACCGACGCAAAAAATTTACTTTTCTTAAATTATACATGTTTATTATTTGTTTTTCACTTTTCCTTTTTTTTGTTTTAGAATTATGGGGAAAAGAAGGAAGAAGCAACGTAATGTAGCAGAAGACATCTCATCTTCACAGCTTGAGAAACACAATGAAATGTTTCCTAAAAGCAAATCACAATCAGATGAAGCTGTAACTAACGAACACACTGTACGCGGTGAAAGAACAAAGTTGGAAAATCTTATCCAGAATGGTAGCGAATTTCATGAAATTCCAACGCTACGTCAGGCTACGAAAAACAAAAGCAGTAAAATAGTTAATTCAAACAAAAAAGGGAAATATGTAACAAGCCACTCATTATCAAGCGAAAAATCAGATCAATTAACAAATAACGATGTAAAGGATACTAAGGGTACGATTAAAAAAACTAAAAAGAAAAAAACAGTTAATATAGAAACATTTGACGATAATGTTTTACTTGAGGAAAAAAGTGTGGACAGTGATAAAAAGAAAAAGAAGAAGCGAAAACGAAAGCTTGTTCACGATAAAGAAATTGACGACGTAGACTCACAACAAAAAGTACTAGATACTAGTAAAAATACTGATAAGACAAAAACACTAAATAATGGCGACGATAAAGTTTCAGTTTCAAGTGATCAATATAAAGCAAGTAACAGCACTTCTGAAAAAATTACAAAGAAAAGGAAGCGAAAAATTGTAGAAGAAGTAATAAATGATGAAGATATTGATAGGTATTGTGACGAATTAGACGAGGATCACAATCGGCAATATGAAGATTGGGTTAACTTAATAGAAGCTAATTTAAAATCAAATAAACATGTTTAAAGCAACAAAGTGTTTATTAAGTGTATGTTTATTACCCATCTGACAATGCTAATGGCGACCAACGTCGTAGGTAGAAAATTGTTTCGAGGGTTTAATTTTATTAATAGTAGGACAATTTCGGGGGAGTTTGAACCTCCAAATCACCCTGCCTGCGGACATGTTAATAGTCGGGTGATAATCCATTGAAAGAAATGCTAAATTCATTAAATATTTTTAGTTTTTAAGAATTTGCTATAGTTCGGTGATCAAAGTATTACAGTACCGTGGTCATAGACAGAGAATATAGAAAATAGGGTCTTAAAAGAAAAATAATTATCTAAAGCGAGAAGGCGTGATATCAAATTTATATAATGTGAGGCGTGAGCAAGGGAAAAACATTTTGTCTCTATAAGGATATTTTTGTCTGCCTCTGACATTACTAGGCAATCGAGTTATCGTGACTTAAAGATATTTGAAAAACCAAATCCGATTGTGACAATTTGTGGTGTGTTCAATTTGTGAAAATTATTAACTATATTTCACTTGTAATTATGGTGGTTTATGGATAGAAATGTACTCTCGGCTATCATCGGTAGCCGTATCACGTACATTTTAAAAATCCGTCATCGAGTAGTAACAGTTAAATTTTGTATGGAATTTTGAACAGCGCTCCGTATCGGGTGTATCGGGAACTAAAAATCGTATGGATAAAGTGACATTAGGTACGTAACTCGATTATACACGTGAGTTTGGTTGTCTATTATGATTCTATGAATTCTATCTATCTTTACGAAGATTACGAAGTATCTTTTCTTAGTCTGTGCTCTATCTATAGTCTATGCAATGTGCACAAGCCTAATGTCATACATTCTATGTAGTCTGTGCCTAATGACAATGTGCATGTTTCAATGTGGGTGTTAATGTCATAATTGATAATTTAATTATCGTTGAAATTAAATAACTTTAAGTAAGATTCACCGCGTTTAACTGAGATTATTTAATCGGCTTGTTGTTAGGTTAATTAAGTATGACAAGATTTGCCCGTGCGAAAGGTTCGAAATCATCTAACCTCAAAGCTCCAGATGATAGTACACCATGGGAGGTGATGAAAGAACAACTGCTGCAAGCTAAGAAAGAAAGTGAAGAAAACAAAAATAGACAACAAGTATGAGCTCAATTTAACACAAAAATTTGTTACAAAACTCTTTTTTATGGGCTTTGCAATGTGTTTGTGTGGTGCAGGCAGAGGAAAGGATTCACAAAACTTGAGACTATTAGAAAAACCTAAATTAATTATAATAAAACAAATAGTTCTCATAAATATGGGACAATTTTCAAAGTTTTATTTGTCTTTGTCCAGGATAACGTAAACAATATGTATATATTTGTTTTCAATATCTTTAGAAAATAACTTCTATATTATAGTCATAATTATGATGATCTAATAAATTACTGCTTATCAGCCCAAGTAATTATTTATTTAGTAGATATTAATTGACAGTAGTATTAAAGTCAGTATTTTTTTTTCATTACAGGCTGAAAACCAGCGCATTGAAAATTATAGCAATTTTCTGAAAGAGCAAAAAGTGGTGAAACGAAAAGCCACATGGTGTGATTTTCCAGAAGCTGAAAAGAATATTAAAACAAAAGATTCTGCTTCTGATAACAATAAAGCTATTGAAAAGAAAAAGAAAAGAAAAAATTCAAATGGGAAAGTTATACCTGAGGTGTCTGATCATGTGAACACTATACAGGAACCAAATAATCATGAAAATGTCACTGAATTGTCAACAAAAAAGAAGAAAAAGACAAATAAGACTGTTCATGTATCTCCAGAGTTAGAAGAGAATACTGAAGAAGCTAAAGCTAACACAGAACAGCATGAGCCCCCAAAAGAAAAAAAAGCTAAAAATAAAAAGAAAATTAATCAAGCAGTAAAGACTGATAGTACTTCAAGTAAAACTGAAATTGAGAACAATCAAGTAAATACACAAATGACAAACATTAAAAATGGTTCCCAACAGACAAAAAAAAAGAAAAAAAGAGGCGAAAAACCTACAAGGAGAAAAGAAATTAATGATAAAAGCTTTCAACTCATCATCAATGGTAAGGAAGTTGAGTTGATACGGTTTGATGGATTCCCAATCATGAAAAAAGATGCAGAAAGGCTCAGTGAGCTAAAATCTAGCATGATTAAAAAGGGAATACCTAAAAGTGAGGTGAATAGAACCATCAAATTAGAGAGAAGGAGGGCAGAAAAGGCTTTGGCAAGATTGAAAAGGGATGTGTGTTACAATTGTAGAAAAGGTGGCCATAACTTGTCCGACTGTCCAGAGCTGAAGTCAAACATACCAGGAGTGGATGCAGCCGAGGGAGTTTGCTTCAAATGTGGCTCCACAGAACACAGACAGTTTGAATGCAAAGTGCAAAGGGATAAGGAGTTCAGATTTGCTAATTGCTTTATATGTAAAGAACAAGTAAGGAAAATATTTTATACATTTCGTTGCTTATGATTATCATTTATCTATATGTATGTCTTATACATGTCTGTAATTAATAAAGATATTTATATGCTATTTTGTATACATTTTCATAAAGATGCTAAACACAATATATCTCTCATATGGATGTTCTTTTTTATGATAGTGATCGCCTGAATGTAAATAATTGTATAATTTTACAGGGTCACATAGCAAGGCAGTGTCCAGATAACCCCAAGGGCTTGTATCCTAATGGCGGGTGTTGTAAGCTTTGTGGTGACGTCACACACTTGAGGAAGGATTGCCCTACGGTATGTATTTGAGTTGGTAATAATCATTATTTCAAAAACAAATTTAACTTATACCATAAACAGTAATAATATTGATTTGTAAGTACTGCTTTCCTAAGCGCATAATTCTTTTGTTTTCAGGTTCAAAATACAAAAGAAGCAACATCTATAAAACTACAGACTTTGGATATGGGGAGCAATATTGAGGATTTAAATCTCCAATCGAAACCCAATTTTGAAGAAGCACCTAAGAAGCCAAAAAAGATAAGATTCTAGTGTGAAATCAAATGAAATGGGCATAATAAAAAAAAATAAAACAGAATTTTAATATGCAATATTTTATTTTTGTATATAATAGCTACGTTTTATACAAAGAGATCAAGTTATTAGTTGTCTTTTTAAATTTCTTCTAGATTACTTTGTTAAACTATGTCAATGGCGAATTATAACATTTTAAAATAATAAAAAAAGCAAGGGTTATAGCATAGTATTATGCTGCCACAGAGTAAACAGCTTCTGCACTGAATTAATGAAAGTGGCACAGTTGTAAAGAATGTGTATGAAGATTAAATATTTATATTACCAAAAATATGAAATTGTTGTTGTTAAATTACATTCTATTTATAATTAAATGTTACTAATGTCAATGATTGAAAATTTTTCAAGTAATTATAAAAATAAATAAGAAACGTAGTAATTTATAATGATTCAAGGCTAGCTTTCAGCTGTTCCATTGACTGATATGCAATTTGGCCAGTAATGCCTTCTGGACTGTTGGGGTCTTCTCGCATGAGGATCCGAGCTGCGTCAGCGAGGCAATGTATGGGCTCCTGTAGTCGTTCCTTCAGCTTATCATTCGATATGAGTCCAGCGCTGAACTCGTTCCGCGCCAAGTACATGAGCGGTGCGTGAAGTTCATACAACATCATGCCTGAAATGTTTAGAAATATAGAACATTATTGATAAAAACTCGATGACTTTGAGAAAAATTGGAAAGTGACATCATTTTGAAGCCACCTACAGCATATTTATTTGAATATTTTATCAACCTCAAAACAAAATTGTAGCCGCTGATTTATTAAATGTTATTTTATCTTTAAATGAATTATTTCATTGTTTTGAGATAATTTCTTTTTGAATTAGATTTAATTTTTTTAATTTATTTAAGCCCCTAAGCCCAGCTGTCATCATACCTACTAACGATTTTAAAAATATGGTCTATGGCATTGTAGGTTAGGCAAGGTTTTCATAGAAGAGACAAGAAAAAAAACTACAGACCTCGCATCCTACTGTCCCCGGGCGTAATAACGTCGAGGGTCTTAAGAACGAGTCTGCAGAACTCTGCTTTTCGCTCCAGCATGAGGTCGGGCAGTTCATCGAGCGTGTAGCCCTCGATGCGCCCGTACAGCTGCGCCAGCGAGTGCTTGACGGATAGCAGCAACGCATGGCGAGGGTGGAATACAGATTTATACTGAAAGTAAACGTTGAAAAACATTAGACGCCAGGAGTTGTCAATTCGTCGTAGGAACGAGGCCGGACAAGGGAGGAGGGGATCAGAACTACCCGTCAAAAACAGGCTGACTACAACGTTTGTGTGAAAAAATATACCCAAAGGGCTATTTAGGGTTCCATACCCAAAGGGCAAAACAGGACTATCACTAAGACCCCGCTGACCGTCTGTTTGTTCGTCGGTCAACAGGATTTATCTCATAAACCGTGATAGTTAGACGGTTGAAATTTTCACAGACTGATTTATTTCTAAATGCCGCTATAACAACAAGTACTAAAATAAATATTTGAGGGGGCTCTCATACAGCAAACATGATTTTCTTATAGATAATGGTACGGAACCCATCGTGCGCGAGTCCGACTCGCACTTGGCCGGTTTTCTTAACTATGTTTTTAAACTAACTTTGTTAATGACTGCTTCTCTCTGCTCAATGGCCTGCGGGCCAGGCTCGATGGCGTCCAGCTGATCGATCTCGGCCTGCACCACGCCCAGCATCTTGCACATGGCCGGGCCCGAGGTCTTGAAGCCGCAGTTCTTGTCCGTGCACTTCCATTCTGAGTCGTTATCTTTAAAAAGGATTAAGAAATGAATGAACAGTGTTTCTAGGTTCACACTCAACTGTCAGGTGGTTTTCTGGCATGGTGGCCCATTCATAAAATCAGGCTAACAAAGCCTTTATAAAAATTAAAATATAAAGAGTATAAAATTAATTTCTGACTAATTTCATGTTAGGTACGTCAGTAGCCCTATCACGAATTAATAAAGAACTACGTTAAGTAATCGAGTTACGTATAATATATGTACGTAACTTCAATATGATTTTAGTTCCCGATACGCCCACGGAGCGCTATTCAAAATCCCATACAAAATTTAACTATTACAACTCGATGACGGATTTGTAAAATGTTCATCATAGGGCTACAGGTAACTAAGACCTATGTCTAATACTTACTTAAAATAATTTTTATAACACAAATTAAAACATACCTAAGGAATTAGTAGATAATATAACACCATTGTCGCATTTGCTGCACTTTAGAGTGCTGAGATGAGTTCCAAGTTCCGTAGGGTCGGCGCATCGCGTACATTCACAGTTGAAGAACTTGGATTCCAGAAGGTACTCGCGACGGACTATCGTGGGAGATAGAGCGTATGTATAGCAGAGGTACAAGATCTCGCCAGACTTGATGGGCACGGCGGCTCGAACTTGTGTCCTAAAAGATATTTAACAATCTTTAGCTACTGGAGGATATGAAGTATGTTAGGTGGCCCGACTGCCCCGGTAAACTATTATGGATAACTCGTGTAGCGTTGTCGAGGGAAGTCGTTGTGTGGTGTCGTCCTGTTCTTATGGTTGCAGTACCTAACCATGGGTGTCACGATAACTCAACTTCAACGTCAAATGACCTTTATTCAGTTTGCTATATTAAAAGGTGTATGAAGTACATAACTGAGTGTCTTACTGGTAATCATTTTGAAGGATAGTGTGCACAATATTGGGCACGCAACTATGCGCTGCAATAGCCAGACGCGGATAAATTGCGCGGATGCTAAACCCACCGCGTGATGGGATTTCTACTGCGTTTACCTGAAAAAAAAAGTAAAATTGCAAGTTGGTAGGTATGATATTATAAACTTTGATAATAAAACGTTAATACAAGGGGAATACGAGAATATTGAATGTTAAATAATGTTGATTATTAATTTTGTTAATAAACTTTTTACATTATTACACTGGGTAACGTTAAAAAATTGTTTTGGCGTCATTCACCATACCAAGAATGCTTGCCAAGTGCGTAATTTTATTTCCAGATACTCTCC
>DWAV01001045.1:0-14987 GCA_018231305.1 Noctuana lactifera
TACTCCACCACGCTGCTCCAATGCGGATTGGTGGAGAAACGGGTTAGTGACCAACCCGTGTCGGATGTTGTCAAAGCCCAAAGGGCCTCCGACCAGGTGTAACGACTGTTATCTGTCGATAACAGCCGGGACCGACGGCTTAACGTGCACAAACATAATACGTGCACAAACGTAAACAAACATAATATTCAGATATATCCTAGCAGGGGAAAAAGCTATTAGAATTATATATAAGTACGTTAAATAAATCGCTGTTAATGGCAACACAAACTACATCCTCTAAGAACTCGTAAAATCTCTTTTGATTTAGTTCATCACCGCTAATCTCTAGCGACTAATCCGATTTGCGTTTGCCGAGAACCTTGTCACTTTATCATTATTTCCTTTGATCTTCCTGTTTGCATTATGTTTTCTAAAGCTATTTCATTGACAACGGCATCGAGTCACAAAGGTTTTGCAATTAGCTTGATGAGTTAAGAGAACTTTACAGTTTGAAGGTAAGTACCTACTGCTTTTAGCGAGATTAGCAGCATTGCTTAATTTTGTGTTAAAGCTGCCTAGATTTTCATTTTATAGAGGAACCGAACAAGTACTGCCCTCTGATGGCAAATAGTTATAATACGTACCACAGCGTAGGTACCTACTAAGTCTAAGAATCCATATATAAAGGCGGCCGAACAAAGATGAGACGTTCATAACTTCATACTGGTAATGTAGCGGCAAATCGATATTTGAGAAGAGCTCTGGGCCCACCAGTGGACCATTAGGTTTGCCGATGGTGCAGATAATGCCTGACCGCTCGTTACAAAGTTAACACATGCAATGTTTGTTTTTTTGTCTTTGGTAGGTACACAAAAATTTTAATAGCTGCCATTTCATTATAGGTAGTTAGAGAAAAATAACATACGAGTGATTTTTCTATATAGATCGTATTTTATGCCACCAACGACTAACACACTGCTAACCGGTGTAGGTAACATAGCCTATTAACAATTATGCTATGCATCAATCGCAGCTACTAAGTAGATACGGGAATTGAAATAGAAAAACGGAAAACGGTCAAATATAGGTCAAACTTGGTACCTACTCTTAACGTATAATCCTCCGTTTTCATTACATCAAATGGCGGCACTTTCAAGTGACTTGGGTGGTGGATACTAATTGCCGCCGTGGGCTAGGGGTTGTCATAGCGGTAAATATACATTCATTGCGCGTAACAGAATATTGCCGTCATAATAAGCCCCTCGGTTACGGTAAGAGTTTTTATTTGTGTCTCCTTGAATTATTACAGTTATTCTTACCGTCTTTTCTAGCAAATATAAAAAACCACTTCGTTCCCGTGGAAAATAAAGCAAACATAATAACCCATAGGTAACTACCTATAAGTTAATTTTTTTTATCATTTGTGAGTAGCAAACGAGCATGCAGGCCACCTGATGTTAAGTAGTCACTGCAACCCATGGACGTCTACGTAAAATCTAAAATAGGAGTCCTATCTGAAATCATGCGTTGCTACTCACGAGGACTAAGATGGTCGCCTCAAAAATAGTGTGTCCGGCAGCAAGAGCAACACGGATTATTATATTATGGCGTTATGATCGGGATTATAATTTTCAATTAACGTTATTTTTATCATAATTGATTCATTACTTTACCTATAGATTTTTACCGTATTGGGAAATGATTGGTACGTTAAAGCACTTAAAAAAGTAAATCTATGCTATAGACGTTCTTGTGACTATAAAAAAACGTTACATTTGAAACTTAAGAACCTTATCGTTTAATTGACGGAACGGCGGAAGAGGACGTCATTTAGCGGTAAATATAAATTCCGCGCGCGTAACAGAATATTGCCTCCGTAATAAGCCTCCTGGCTTCGCTAAATATTTATATTCATGGCTCGTTCTTACTAGGTTTTATTTAAGACAAAAATGTATATTTTCTTTCAAGCTTCTATTACTTTAAATTACGAGCATGTTAGGTTTTATAAAGGCCACTGGGGTCCGCTGCGAAATTTGAGCGGTTTTTATGAAGAGTAAAAATGGGTTTTTGGTTTTAAGTAAGTAGGTAGGTAGGCAGGTAAAACAAGTAGGTATGATAATAATATACTTGCAACCTTTTTAATTACCAAACTAGGGTGCAGGTAGCGATCACTTAAGACTCACGATTTTTTTGACACAACGTCATCCCACGATTATCGCTGATCGCTGGCTGATTGCAAATTTTAGCTTATTCCCCTTGTTATTACCCCCGAGTAGGTACTCCTGTCTAATCCGGTAATAGACGTAGCCTTTTAAGAATGCTGCTAAGTACATAAATAAAATTCTTATTCTGTATAATAATATCAAAGCAAAGAAGGTCGACAACTTAAGAGCTTTTTGAAGTACAGAATTTAAATATTATATCACCAATCCGGATCTGACACCGTCAAGTAATGTGTAGGATGAAGGATCTTTCTATTTTCAGATTTTAGGTGACAATTACAAGAAGCACCTTGGTACTCAGTATTATGAAGATATATTTGTGACTGACTTAGTAATTGCACGTCAAACATTTGTTATTAAACGATTACCTATCCATAAATAATGAAGAGTAAACGTCAATCAAACACGAATAGGAAGGTCTATCCTTTAATCACAGATTACTTTATATATCCTGTAATGGTCAAACTGCACACACCACTTTATTGTCATGTCAGTTCTAGTCACCCTCCCCATTTGTTCCAGGAATCCATTTGTCTTTGCTTCCCACCCTAGCATTTCCTGCGATAATAACAAAACAAAGCCACGACTATTGGTTGTAATTATATTATTATCAATGGAATACTGACGTTAAAACCGTGTCTGTTGAGGAATAATATCCAATATTCATCATATCAAGCCAATCAGGTGAAAAGTCATTGGTAATTTTACAAATTTTATATGTATTTACAAATTGTGCAAATTGTTTCACGCTAAAGATATTTAAACTCCGTCAAAATATCATAAAATTGAAAATGTTTTTTTAGTTTGTTAATACATAACAGTTTTAATATTTACGTGTTATTTTATAATATGGAATTGCGAACTTAAGAAAATTTACCTTTAAACCGAAAACTTAAATTCCTTAACATCTTTTCAAGAATCAGCAATAAATCTACTGCGCGCGGTGTAATGCACCTAATTCTGAGTCGCCTTGAGGAACAGCCCACTTACAAACTAGAATCCGAGTTTGAACAAGTGCGAGTTTCAGGAAACTTTTTATTGAGGATATCGAGAAGTGTGCTATTTTTCACTTACCTAAATTTTATAACGAAAATAACACACTTACTTTAAGTTTGAGGGAGAAATTTAAATTTTTAACATTGGGTAGGTAAATTACAGTAAAAATAGAATTTATAGATAAAATATTTAATAAAAATATTAAGTATAGCGTTATAATACTATGTTCTCTGTACATGCTATGACGCTCATAAACGTTTCTAATGCTATGGACTTAATTTTATTAGATAATATACCTAATGCGGACCATAATATGGTAACCATCTTAAAGTTTAGGTTTAGAAGCGTATCTCGACTTCGTTGATATCTTTAAGTTGGTTACATCAGTTGAATTAACAAAATTAATACTATCTAATAAATATATACCTACCTAAAAGCTGATAGCTTAGCTATTTTTGTATCATAAAATAATTCCATTAAATTAACTAGTATTTAAATTACAGTAGATACATAGGACTCTTGATACCTAAATCTATTCAATATTACAAAGGAAATTTTTTGAGTTAGAAACCTAACACGACTGAAAATCTGTAATTGAACTCTACCTTTAGTTTCCGTATTGTTAAGTACGAACAAGTTTGCGAAACTTGGTCCGTTCTTTAAACCGCATGGGACGCCTTCATTGCAAATAGCAGAAGGAAACTCAGTTGAGACACGTAAGTAACATGTTATCTTACAAGTCTCTAAAAAGAACAAGACTTTGTAAGTTTGCTTTTATGTGAATACTTGAATAGTATAGAATTTTTGTGCAGTTTATAAATTTTAATTTTAAAATATATTGTAATAAAAACTGGCTGACAACTCAGAGACAGCTCCTGAGGTTCTTTAAATGTTGGCTGACAATGCTTGTCAGTCTTTCTAATTCCTATTCACATTTAACCGGCTTTTATTATTATTCTTTATTTTTTTATTTTAATTTATTTCCCTATTCTTATTAACTTGAAAGACATTTGAGCTTGAGGTATTTCCACAATCTTTTTTGGTACATCAGTCATCTGACGATCAAATATCTTTTTGAGTACCTACTATCTGTCGAAAATTAGTGAGTGATAGCTTTCTAAACAAGTTAGTGTTTGCTGTGTTCTGCGAATTTGGCAATGTTGAATTTGGTTGAGCAAAGAGATTGTCTGAAATTTCGTCTACTATCTGACAAAATAGCTAGTTCTGCGCTCCATACAAAGGACAACTGGGGCGAATCGTTCAGCGGTTTCGCTATTATTACCTATAGTTCCGCGACGGAAGTGTACTACCGGGGTAATACCTATATAAAAATCAAAACTCTTTTTTATTATAACAGAACATTTAGACAAAAGAAATTAGAAATAAAAAAATTGTGTCGGATTATACACGACAACTTACACGATATTAACATTTATCTTATATCTTGGTGGTAAATTCGTAGGAAGATTTTGCACTCAAAATTGTATAGATACATAACCCTTGAAAAATATGATTGTTCTAATAAAATAATAATATGTTTAATTTAATAATTATATGATCATTCTTCACTTTCGTTTGCATTTAAATCCCAACATCAAGTTTGCGTGGCTCAATAAAAACGAATGAAAGTAAAAAAACTTACGCACGCGAACAAAATCAAACAATGCTACTATCTTGTTACAAGCCATACTCAACGGCATCTCATACATTATTTAAGTTTTTATGGTTTATGAGCAGCAAAAGCATGTCCACCAGTGAGATTGGTTCCTTTGGCGAACGAAGAATCTCTTAGAATATACTGTATAACCGACGAAGAGATATAAACGAGTATAAATCCCACGAAACTTTCGCCAAAGAGAGTTGACATCGATCTAAGGATCTTAACCCTAATCCAGCAATGTATAGCAACTAAGTATACCATGTGAGGAGCTTATAAGACCTGTTCGATATAGTCGAATTGTATCAAGTTGTTCTGCGTACAATTTCTGCTCAAAAATATAATTACAAACTAACTGTAACCACTATGACAAACACGTCGTCGATGATCGTTATATTATTATACTCCGTAAGGTTCCAAAGAATTCAAATGCAAAATACAAATTTTATACCAACTTCAAGTTGTCTCAAAAGTGATTTATTCAAACAGGCCGCCAAAAGAATTAATTACTTAACCAAGAGCCGAGAGCTAAAAGAACTTGGCGAGTATTAAAGTGAACCGAGATATCTCGTAACTGCAAGTTTATTCCACCTTTTGAACTGCGAGCATTTCAGATTTAGCGGGAAGGAAGAATATTTAATTACCGAGCTAATAGAAAGCCACTTTCTTTACGCGTTTCCATAGTCTTAATGTAAAAGAAGTTTAAAAGAGTTTTTAAAGAATTCGCTAGTAATGATCTGTTTTACCCCTTCAATTCAAACTTGTCTTATATTGATTGGATATACGAGTATTGTGTTGGATTTATAAAAAGATCTAAGGTAAGAGCTATTTGGAGTTAAAGCCGTAAATAATATCCGCTCAGAAGTGAGATCAGTTCAGACTTTAGAGCATAGTCTACCATGATGCAGGTTGCTGCACTTCATATGCTATTGAATGAGATGAGAATATTAGAAAACTCTGAAACACGCTTATACGAGTATATAGCGTACTGTGCATATAGCACGTCTTTTAAACCAGAATGAACTAAGCGACAGGCTGATCTTTTAATTTTTATCGCTTCAAACTTACCTGGCTCATGATGGGCAGCAGGTGAGGGCGCGGAGAAGGCGCTGGAACATCCAGCGCGACGGTTCAGCCCACCCAGCTCCGGAACTGTGGATAAACAACAATATTAGTTCATGACCAATAATATTTTCATCATCATTATCGAACTCCCTTGGTATAAGAAGAGTTTAAGCCATAACCACATAAACAAATACTTGATCAATGCATGTTAGTAGGTATATTTAGTTATTAAAGACGCAATAATTGATGACTAACTGTTTCACAGTGATAGATTTATTTTTGACTTAGTGTAAATAGATTTTATATTAAAGCTAACTTAAGTATATGCAATGGGAAAAAAGGGTCAGTAAATTTCTTATATGTAAAACTTTAAGCATATAGGTACCTATATATTGTTATTCTATTAAAATTTTCATATTGATTCGGAAAAATATTATTATATTATATCAATCAGACAACATTCTGATTGACAGAAATATAACAACAATCTGTGCATGCGGAATAATTAATTCTCAGATCGAAAAAACAGATTGAACAGATTTCCAAGTAATTTCATGACGATGATTTTATTCACAATACCTCCAGATTTATAATTTAATCCACGGCCATGTGCTATCAATGAAAATAAAATACGGATTTCGATTTGCTTACAGGGAATGTAAACCTTTATGAATATTGCTTTCACGTTTCGAGTTCGATCCAATATACAACATTTTTCGATTTAATAAATAGCAATTGAGTTATTAAATAAATTGATTTTCTATTGTTTTCTATTTTTAGTCTACAGTGTGCTTCGATTTTTTAAAATTTGATATTTATTCATGGGTATGAAAATTAGCTAGGTACCAACCAACTTAATTATATTTTACAAAGTGTACCTACTGAAAATTGTTGAAGATATGCTCTTAAAACCGTCTTGTTAACTTTATGTATCAACAGTCAACACTAATCATAATTTTCTCTTACTTTAAATCTCACTCTGTTACTCTATTTTTAGAAATTCAATTTACCAACCAACTAGCTACTCATCAAAACTCGGCTTAAGCTCCAGAAAGTCGAACTTTTATTAGCTCTCCATCGTTATCTCTACAAAATTATATTTTATGCTACAACTGAAATGAATTTTGCATTATAAAATGATATTAAGATTGTTTAAGTGGTTCTAATAATATAGAATAGAAAGATAATAATGCCTCGGTTTATTTCGAATGAATAACAAAAAGACAGCCCTTAAGGGATGTCACTCTTCACTTTTATCTGCAAAACTAAAAGAAAAAGACCGACTCTACGAGTATAAATAGCAAACGACAAAGCTTATTACGGGATATATTACTTCAGGTCTTTATTTGATTTCTGTACGCATTTGTTTACTTATTAGTTTACGTAATACTTTATGAATTTACTTTTATAATTTGATACCATTTAGTAATTAACGGTTTAGTATTAGTTTACATGGCTAACATGCGATAACAAGACGATTATATCCATATTAACCATACTTAGTTTGGTGAACCAGTTCATGTGTCTTTGTATAAAGCAATGACGAAAAGTACCATATAAAATTATTGTGATCATATATTTTTGCTACAAAAATAAATGTCTATGAAATTTCATTGAACTGTAAATATAAAATGTAACGGTAGCACCATTTGATATTCATAAGGAAAACGATCCCCAAGATTGGTACGATACATTTATTCTTAGAGCAAATGATACAAGAGGTGGTAGGGAATTTGCTCAACTCCGTTTTCATGATTTACTCCAACAACTGTTTCTCGTGATTTTATTTACCGTTATCCTTTTCTTACTTACTCCGACTCGCATAAAATATGTGGATGTATTATGAAGAAATCTTTACTTTGACGTTGACATTTTCCTCACAAAAATACTTTAAGTCTCAGACTTCTTATTTAATTTATTAACGAAGAAGAACTTATTACGTCTATAAGACAAGAAGGTTAAGAGAAAAAACGGGTAAGGTTTTCAATACTAAATTGAAGTAAATTGCTAGTACTAGAACTTTTAGGTCTAAAAGATGGTGTTTTTGATAAATTTTTAATGATTCAACGCTTTTTGTTAGTAAGATAGACAGATAAAAAGAATGTTAAATGAAATGATTGAAAAAGAAAGAATTTAGTGTTGAACGAAATCAAGCAGACGCGTGAAAGAATGTTAAAGTTTATAAAAAGTTAGTAAACTATTGCAATTCTACGGTGAAGCAGTGGTTGCTAAAAGTTGGAGCGTAGTTTGAGGCGATTAGGAATTTATATGGAGTCCCAACTTCGGTTAACTCGATTTCCCTTGTGAGTAAGCCTACTTATAGACATTCTTAAAGAAAAGGTAAATAATAAATACTTCATAGGTGTTCATATTAACGCTATTATTTAGATTTCAAAGTAAAAGTAAAACTCGTGGAAATAGAGATGCGGATAGTAGTAACTATTAATTTTTTAATAATATAATAAAAGAAAAAAATGAAAATTAAACAATGTTTAAAGATTCGTAGATATCGTGATCCGTATAAAGTGAAGCTTACTTAAAGAGAAGTAGTGATAACTATTTGATGGTCACTTTATGGTGCAACTTCCTCAGATCTGGTCAAGCAACAATATTAGATCTATCAGAACTTCGAATAACGACAGCGAAATGTGAAATTAGAATTAGGATCCAATATTAGGCAATGATATGTTAATAGGAGTTATGATATTCTGGAATGCCTCCGAGGGGCAAGTGATTATTACATTGACATTTGCGTGTCTGGCAGTATGCCAATTCGCATTAACTGCTAATATGTTTCATCTCCCGTGCGATCAAGTTAACTTTTTGTTATCTTGGATAAACAAGTTAATATGTGCAAATAGACAACACTTTACCAAAAATAGGTTAAAAAATCTCTTAAATACTTTTAAACTGTTATTTTTCCAAACCGGATTTCAATTATAAAATCATCCTTAATGTGGAGAGCTATCGATCGATCTATATGCTATCTTTATTATGCAAATGCATCGCTACCAATAGCTGTTTTTACTTAAAGTTGATCAAGAAATGGAGTTTCTTCTCTTAGCATAGGAAATACAAGATCCAATCTAATTCTGAACTTATATTGCGATATTAGAATACAATTATATTAAATTTAGTTTATCCTCGCACTTCTTCCATTTGAACGACTAATACCACGTCGGTAAAAACTCCTTCGCAAAAAAAATATTATTTTAGACCCAATTTAAAAATGAAAGTAGATTTGGCAATTATGTTTAGACATAGGTAAATACTACTCAGATCCATATGGCTCTAATTCGCTTCTTTCTTTCTGAGAAAAACAAGAAAATATTATGCTACATGTTGTAAAGCCATGGATGGCTCTACATACTCCACATTGACATAATTATGCAAATCTGGCAAAACGCCATCTTGTCTTATACATGGAGATGTTTTTGTAAGTATATCTCATTTAGTTTATTGTATGTCACTTATACCAATTATGGAGCTAAAGAATTGTATTCAATAACAATATTACAATAATAGTGGTACTAATACAGCAGCACGCCTTCTGGAGCAACTCTCTACATTGACTTCAAGATCTCTGGCATTTTGCCAGCCTGAATCTATGTTATTTCATGTTTCGTGAAGTTTTTCAGACTTGGTTTGCACTATTTAGGTCAGATGCTTTTATGATAGTTATGTTGTATTATAAAAATTAGTAAATAACGTCCCATGCGTATTTAAGGACGGAATAAATAATCAAAGAAAATAAATATTAGGATCAATATTTTAATTTTACACTAAATTTTCTCAACTTGTTTACATTCAATTATAAGGAACGCATAATTTATACCCGATTTCAATTCTATACTGTTATCTGTATGTTTGGCTATATGCCAGTACCTCAAGGTAAGGATTGTTGATTACATCCACTGTAATATAATTCATATCTATTTGTATTTGTGTAAGCGTTGCCTTAAAATTGTAATTGTTACCATAAGTCTTATACGAACAATCTAATATTAGCTTAGTCTGTTTATCTAAACAACTAAAATTTATAGTAACTATAACTTTAAATCAACTTGATTATTATTGAAAACATTTATATTGTTAAGCTACCACACCTAAACATACAAATAATTTATGAGGTGTCAAATTAATTTGTAATAAATTAGTATAGGAGTAGTATTAGTATACCAAGATATCAACTGTACATGACTTATTCATAAATATTATTGTCCATAATAAAAGGGAAATACAGGTCTATTGCGGTTAGTTATCATGACTGTTAAAGGGACAGTAGTATTAAAAGTTAATTACCTGGATGAGTATGCGTATGCGCTTGTTCGGCCGGAGGCTGCATCGAGGATAACGCCGAAAGAGGAGTGTACCGGGATCCATCTTCACGAGAACAACCCTCCTAGACACAAAACAGAATGTAAGTTTATAAGAATTACCGTCCAAAGCAATGAGCATAAGAAAATAGCCTTTTGTTAATTTTTTTTGCAAAATATGTTCAGATAGAGACAATACATGATCCCAGGGGTTTAGCGAAACATTAATTAGATTTAACACTTGAGACAAAATAATCCGCGTCAAGAGTAACACGATGATTACTCCTTTTCGGCGTAAATCGTTTACACCCCAATTGATAACACCGATTGGACAATTTAAATCCGTATTTGTTTCGTTGGCAAAGGGTTTATTTTTCTTTGAAAATTTCCTGTAGGTAAAACGATGAAGGATAATGTGCGGATGAGGACCCGAGGCGTGTTTACGTAGAACTTACTTCATTACTGGGTATTAATGAGGCCCGAATCGCCTGCGGGTGCCGTCTTTATTACACTCAGTATTACACGCTCCAAATTTGCTGACTTTTAACCGAGACAACATCTACACGCGTGTTTAATTGTTTTAAGTTAGTGCGATTAAATCTTAGTCACGAAATTAAACGGAAATTATAAGTCAACGCGGGCGGTTAAGTTATTTACGAAAAATTATTTTTATACTTCGCGTATGAATTGTTCATAGAATTTTAGTGTAATAGGACTAATCGTAGAGTAAAACAACCTTGATCTTACCTTTTCACAATTGGCGGTTGCTGTTGTTTGAGTATGACTTGTAGAGGATATTCGATACTGCATGCCGGATACAGTGCAAAATCCTTCATGAAGATGAGTAGAATAAACACCTGTAATAGTGACGTCTGTGTCTTGATTTACTATGACTTCCACCTTCTGTTTATGTTCAGCCGATATGGGCTCTTCATTATCTTTTTTAATATCTTCTTTTTTTACTTCCGACTTTACGCCGGAACTTATTACGTTTTTTGGCTTCTGTACAAACGATTCGTCGCTACAAGAATCTGAAGTTGTATCATCCTTGTTTGATTTCGGCGATCGCTTTTCGTAACTAGCAGCCAAAATTGCCGTAGCGTTGAGGCTCGCCATTCGTTTTTGTACTACCATATCTTTTAGGTCCATTACGACTTCATTTCTGTTGCGTTTCTTTTTAGGAACTGATGTTCCAGTTGTTTTTTTAATCTTTGTTGGGGGCTTATCAGAATCGGATTTTGAAGCAGAAGATTTGGTTACTACTTTTTTCTTTTCGGCGCTTTTTCCTTTTGATTCTAATTCACTATCTTCACTGGAAGAAGTTGAAGATTTAGGGTCCCAATACTTTCCAGCACTCCGTATGCCAGGAACTCCGCGGAGAGTTCTCTTCGGTGGGTTGTCATCTGAACTTTCTGAAGATTCTTTATCCTTTTCCTTTTTATTTTCATATTCCGACTCAGATGTAGTCTCCTGTTTATCAATTTCCTTCGACTTGGTTTCTTTCTTCTTAGCAGACACAGCTTTAGATGTGCTTGGCTGTGTTGGCCTATCGACTGTTTTCATTAAACCTAGCTCTAAATGAGTTCTACTTTCATTTTCATACAGGCAATGTACTTTGGCTAAAGCATTCAACGATGCCATTCTGTGTTTTTTTGGTCCCGACCACATCGATAAAAGTTTAAGTCTTCTTTTGCTAGGTTTTTCATTTCCTACCAACATATTACTATCTTTAAGATCAATGAGAGAATCTTTTGAAAGCTCTTTTAGTTCTTTAGATGTCGATTTTTTACCACTCTCAACTATTTTCGTATATTTCTTGGTTTTAACTTTTTTATTTTTTACAGTATCTGATTCTGATGATTCTTTACAATCGTTATCATCATTTGATTCTTCCATACTATCATCTGAAGATGTATAGTTAAATGTTTTCGTATTAAGTGAAAACTTGGATGTATCAAGATCTTCATCGGATAACGTATTTTTCTTTTGATGCTTTTTAGTTTTGGTTGTTCTTTTCTTAGTATTAATATTTTTTTTAGATGTTTCTTCAAGTTTTGACACTGATGGTTCCTGATCAAAGAATTTTATTGGGCTGAAAGGTTTCCCAGTAATGCTTGATTTGCGAGCCACCATCTTATAAGACTTGCTGACTATAGGTATCGGTTCTTCAACGTCCTTTTCTTTATTTGTTGTACCCGATTTTTCACTGGATGTGGTACTAGTGGATGATTTTTCAGTCACGCTTAATTCTTCTGTCCGTTTATTAGCCTTTAACTGCTTAACCACCTCTTCGATAGGTCGGTGTGGAGAGTATTTTTTCTTTTCTGGATCCGATTTTTTATCTATTACAGTTCCTTTAACTCTGGCTATCGGACGTACTCTGTTTATATTTTTGTTAATGGGATTTCTGAAATCTGTCAAAATGTTTTTTGGGGAGTCCACTTTTTCTGTAAAAGTGTATACATCTATTTCAGATTCTTGAGATACTAAGTTACTTGAATTATTTTTATCTTTATTGCTATCATCAGTTTTAGATTCACATTTCATAGACAAGAATCTCTCGGAAACACTGAGGTTACCTTTTGAATTTTTACAACATTTGACATCTATGTCTACTGTTCTAGGTAATCGAGTAGAAGTGAAAAATTTTGGAGGTCTCTCGGTTTCATTTTTAGGATGTTCGATTTTACTGGACGACGAACAAGACATCTGAGCGGCACTTAACACAGTCTCACTTAGATTAGTTATAGCTTCAGTCCCAGAATCATCGTCTTTCTTTTCTTGACACTCGTCTACTATTTTTGCTGTACAGTTATCTTGTCTATTATCTAAACGCTTTGGCTCGATTATAGTTGATACATTCGAGCTCTTATTTTTGTCATATTTGTGTATTTCTTCTTTTAAAATTTCGTCTGGTTTTACATTGGTACCTTTTTTCTTTTGCGTTACCATACTACCCTTTTTATTTGATTTGGCTTTACAAAATTTGTCATCATTATTCTTACTTGTATCTAAATTAATTTTGTACTTAACATCGCTATCATTCTTATCTTGTTTTAATTTTAATGTAGATTTCGCTTTTTTAACAGTTTTCACGGTTTTCTTCGCGATAAACTTTTTTGAATTAACAGTAAGAGTAGCAGGATTTTTAGTCGTATCTTTTTTCTCCTTGAGTTCTTTTTTGCACTTTTTCGCAGGAGAATCACTTCTTGTTGCAGTTGATATACTTTCTTCAGATGAAGCATCGACTTTATCATCGGTGGAAATGACTTCGTCTTTTTTATTTGAATCATCATTTTTACAAATATTCCTTTTTGGACTTTTCAATGATTGTTTTGGCAATTTCTTCTCTTTTTTGGGATTTGCTTTTTTCTTCGTTTGTTTTTTAGGAGAGGAAGCTTTAAATGTTGTTCTACTAATCGCTCCCTTCTTGGACAACGGTTTGCTAGCTTGCGAACGCATTGTCCGACCGTAGCTTGCAAATAACCGTCATTGATGGAATGATTATTTTCACGCAGTTTAAAATCTGTAACAAAAGAAAAACAACTGTAACGAAATGTTTAGAAAACTTAATTACCATAAAGCTAATATATATATAAGATCATAGGCACAAGAGATAATTCCCAGTAGTGAAAAAAGGGTGCTCAAAAGATTGTTATGTATATTATTTCTCCAAATTCTCTATACAAGTAGTTCCTTGATCTGTAACGCCATCCATTTGCGAAAATAGCTCAACCATTACAATTTTATGCTCTTTTATATGTTTTATTATCATTTCATGTAGGTATTTATAACATATTGTACATAATACATACATATCATTCAACTCAACATAAGTTGACTATGCCAAATCTCAGAAAGCTGCGTGCAGCGTTAAGCTTACTTTATTCGTATACAGATATGTACCTTTATGTTAATAAAGATTATAAATCGCTGTTCATAGCGTAGCAAATTTGCATATCGTTAAAAAAGAAATGTCCATTTAGGAAGCACACCGAGCGAAACGCGAATGAGGGTGGCCAAACTATTCCAATAAAAGTTTTAAACGGCCTTCATGGGCGTTTCTGTGAATATTAAATATTAGTATAAACTGCTGGCCTTGCGCGCAGAGCTTACGGTATTATTTACGACTTACACGTCATTACTCTCGTTCTGCTACTAACTTTGTTTACGCAGCTTGCGAAAAAATTACCTATAACTAAAACTGCTACCTACAACCTTAACTAAATATTGCTCAGCATTGGATACAGTAGCTTAGCAGAAAACTTGTAAAAAAAGTTGAAACCAATTTTATCAAGTTATTAAAATATCTTATTTAAACACGACTTAGATATTATTTTCTATTTATACACTCTTTTTGGTAAATAAATATAAAAGGTATGTATCTCCATATTACTCAGTCTTGAAATGTACTTTTCTTCTAAAAGAAACACTTAAAACATGGGCCATAGAGCTTGTTCGAAACTAATAAACTTAAATATAATGGTTAAGTTCAGCATGCATACTTTTTTCATGCAAATAGTCCGCACTTGATCAGCGTGGTAAATTATAGCCTTAAACCTTTTCTAATCTGTAGGACTGTACCCATAGAGGTAGTGAAGCGAATGAATAAAAAACATTAATTGTAAATTGTTATAAATGTTAAGTGAAAATCCCTATATACTACACTAGAGACCCGCCCCGGCTTCGCACGGGTGCAGTGCTGATACTAAATACACTACAGAAAAACTGTGAACGTTTATACATATA
>DWAV01001046.1:0-14985 GCA_018231305.1 Noctuana lactifera
GTACCTACAGTAGATGCACTTGACACTTTTGGGGTAAAAGTAGTCGAGCATACTTCAGTGCCAGTCATGCGAATGAAAGCAAATGACTTGCATAACATGCGAGTGAAGTTGCCACCACTTCGGATTTTCCGCTGTTGCTTCGATTTTTGCCTTGGTCGATTAAATTTCTGTCGCGGTATTACTATGCATTTTTAAGTACTTTTCCTCAACTCTAACTAAATAGAAACAAACATGACACGAAATTTAACCTGATTTTGTGTGAGAATTCTGTTGCTTCTATTAATATTATATTTTAATTTTTTAGAACCATTTAGTACTTAAATGATTCGGTGTCATGTACCTATACACCATATTGTTTTCAATAAATCAAAGACTTCATAAAATATTTCTATGCAGCACAAAGTTTTCATCCTGATTCCTGAGCAAGATTTGAAACATGGAAAGTTTGGTGGATAAAAAATTATCTTATGACGAGTACATGTAAAAAGTTAAGAACGAGACTAAGTATCATGGTTAATAATAATTTTCAAAACGCGATAAATTGCAAAAGCTTTTGGTTCATAGGTAGGTATATATCCTGCAAATTAAGTCGTTGCACGGAGACCCTCCTCGGTCGGTGCTGACATCACAAGCTCATCTACAGGTCATTTCCGGTTCAGACGCCGTTTGAGTACCGGTCCATATCTTCAAATATATCTACGCCATATCGAACAGATGGTGCCTAAGTTATCTTTTTTTAATTTGATGTTACGAAAAGAGTTTCTGAATGTGCTAGAGCAATAACTCCATTCGAATGTGATCCTTTAATAGACCTCGGGACTTTATAACTCATACACTATACTCTGTCTACGTCATAACTGCTCGTATCTATGGATAATAATGATATTATTGACGGCAACATAAATTATTTATTGACGACAATTGTTATTTGTTGTTAAATTTATGATTCGTCGTAACTTACAACTTGTAATTTTTTGCTATATGCAGTATTAACGGTATTTCTTTTTAAAAATCATTCATCTGGTATCTTATAATTTGTTTAGCGATTAAACACATACAATGATTTTAAACAGCAATTGTTTTATCTTTTCACAAAACGTAAGATTTGATAAAATAATATAAAATAGGTATATATGTAATACATCACATTATTTTATTACAGATAACGTAGAAAAATGAATTGCCTTAATTGGTTTAAATATTGCTGAACGATATATTGAAAATAGCAGACGCGACAGTAGTGCCAGCGTAACCGTCCGCAAACTTGCACAGTGATGCAGGTAAAATGCGGAATGTTTACGTTCGCTCTACAAAAATAAGTTGTTTCTAAACTGTTGTTGCATTGTGAGCGCACACAGCTTTCATTCATCTTAAACCTTTTCAGATGGGAGGTTTAATTCTCGCCGAGACGAACGCTGCGCCGCGCAGCAGACTCGCTGGGAGACATAAAAACGTTCATTTGCATTGGTGCTCCCGTTGCGGACCCCGTATTTATCCAGTGTTACCGTACCGCATAATAAGAGAACGCCGCTTTGACTGATGCAAACCCCTTAGTCGTTTTAAAACCATAATCTCTTAAAAAAGACACGCTAACTTTTAAAGCAAGCAGTTAATTAGCTAACGTTTTTCTAGATTAACAGACTTGGCTTATCTAGACGTAGGGTATGTTATACCTAAGTGTAAATAAGTTAAGCTAAGTGTTTAATTAAGTTTTTACATTAAATACTAATAAACTAAAGTAGGTATTATTTGTATATTAGGTATTAAGTTAAACTTAAAATATACATAGATTCTCAATTTGATCTCTACATTTTCGTGGACCATCTATCGTAATTTAATAATAATTACTTTAAGCCTAAATGTAAAGCGACTTATTAAGTGATTTTGTATGTAGTTAATTTAAGAAATGATCAGAAACATACAAAAAATACCTTACCCTTACCGTAATACTTTACCTTTTTTTCTGTCTCCAATTTGTCACCACTCCAAGTAGACGTATAGAAACATTTACTTATTATACATTTGAGCTTGTTACGATCTGAGCTCTCCCCCCATCACTTCGTCCGCCTAAGCCAAGGTAACATAACAAACTGTAATAACAACTTATCTTCATCGCCTCTTTCATTTCCGTGTCCAAGTTATCGCCAGTTTTCAGGCAACTCCCTCGTTTGATCAAGCCATCCTAAAGATGTACGATTATGTTATGTATCTATGTTACTCGAGACATAAATTACAATGGGCAGGTCATTTTGTTCGGAACTATGAAGCCTTTATACGCCTGCTGCTCGACACAGGTCTCTTTCCATAAGTGATGTGTATGCATAAGCGTTTCCCGATTGTTTTATTAATTATCTTCCTAATGGGTATTAGGAAGATGAAGATAAGTACCGTACCCGACGGTAAATAATGCACAACGAACCAAAAAGCGAGATGACAGACCGTGTCGGCTTCGTACTCGTATAACGCCATCTCTATCGCACTGAGCTCTAGTAACACTCTGGTCCAGTATGCACTAGGAAGGGACAGTTAAACAATTTTTTAAGATTTTTTAATGTAGGTAATTACAATATTTTGGAACTAAATGCGCCGACATGATACTTTTTCGAATCGTGTTAACAAGTTTATGCTAAAGATGTTGTGATGAGATTAGTTTTTATGTAAGAGGTACTCGTAGGTACATTTATTCAATTAATTTTACGATATTTAATAAAATAGAATATAGTATATAGGTAGTATTTCTTGTCTTACCCTACATACTCACTTGAATTTTAGATAGTTAATTTACTTAGTTATAAATGAACCGCAGATACATTACCTATTAGGTATGACTCTAATGTGATCATAAATCAGGATTTTGAGCTTTGACTCTTTATAAAGAATGAATATGAGTCTAGCACAACACATATAATACCTACGTTTAAAATATTATTCATTAAAATGATTTTAAAACTAAAAACAAAACAATGGATCTGTATTTACGTTTTCATACAAAACTATAATGGGACGAGAGAGAAAAAAGAGCACAATTATCCCTAATATTTTTATCTTCAACGTCCAAAAAAAACCTGAAAGGGATCCGACCTGAATAATAAAAAAGCTTTAACTGAAAGGGGCTTGTGGAAAAACGCACAAGTGAATTTCGTTTTCGAGATAGATGGAAAAATGCCGACTGTTTCTGAACCGACCCGCGTCGGGTCGAAAGGTTCGCTAATAGCAGACCCAAATGCCAATTATAACAATTAAAATATTGACGGATACGTCTTTATGCTTTTTATTTATTTAAATTTAGTTATTGCATTTATTTATTTACTTATTTGAGGCAAAAGAACAAATTCGATTTCGATACATATTTACGAAAGCCTACTATATTATTGTACTATTCAGAACTAAACACAAGTGCCAATTTTATTATAATGTAGTACCTATTGAAATTGATTATGTGTATATGTTATATGTATATATATATATATATATATATTATATTTGTATATATATAATGCATGGATATAATGCAAGATTGTAAAATAAAAATATTATATTATAATATATTTACGAGTACCTACATACCTATATTTTATGACATCTAAAATGAACTCAATGGTTATAGTGTGGAATTGTTTAAAGATGTAGTATAAAGCTATACATATATTATGAAGGTATAAAGCGTAAATCCTCTAATAAAAATTTTGCCAAATATCTTGAAGTAATACGAGTAGGTAATTACGAGTATGCTCTAAGAGTTAACTTAAAGAGCTACACTCAGGCAACCCACTGAAGGGTCGGCTTAAGTATTTAATTACTGAGATATTCTCGACCGTTCGCATCGACGCGAGCTTTCGTCTTTTATTGTAGGTACTACTTTTCGCAGTTAATTCTGTAGCAAACCATTGCTGGACCCTCTCGAGAACATCATAACGAACCTCAGGCGAAATTTTCTTCATCGCGTTTGGCGAAGGTTATCCAAATAATAAAAATTTAAAGTTACATAGGTATAACTTTTGGATTAGGTATCCAAGTAATTCCATTGCAATTACCTTAGAATTCACATACTACCTTCAAGGACAGTGACACAAATTATTTATATACCTAATTCATTATTATGTTTAATCAATACGTTTTTGTGTCTTATGCATGTCTTGAGATTTTTTGGGAACCAGTATTATGTATGTGCAATGTGCGCATGAATAAGGGATATTCAATTTTGCAAACACACTTATGTATGTAAGAGATGCAATTAACTGTGGATTACTTCGTGCTACTCGGTCACCTGGTTATCCGTTATATCGGGCTAATCTTGTATATTCACTTTTCTTTGCGGCTTCATAAACTCATTAGCTTGTCAATGCTAGTAGGTATTGAGTCCAGAATTAAATGGTAAATAGGATAGATAATGTCGAATATAATTTTTAAAAAAATTGTAGCTCTGCCTGCCCTACAAATTAGAGGACCCGTGCTACTCCGTAATATTGTTTTAGGCTATGGTTTGCATGTATTTTTCGAATTTCTGAATTGTTTGAGTTGTGTCTCTTTTTATTATTATTAGATAGCACAACATAATTCTGTCGAGTCAACTAGCAATAAATCATAAGAACCACAAATGGAAAATTACGTGGTGTGGTGCCTCTTTCAAGGCTCGAAATCATACTCCCTCGTTAGTGGGTGAATACCGTGTAATTGAGAAACCTATCTACATTTTCTCATAAAATTACGTCTCATTCCTGTGATGCCAACGAACAAATTCTTATGATTTATACCATTCGCGACGAAACGACGAAAATATTGTGGGTACTAGAATGTGTAGAACAGAATAAGAATGCATTTTAATTGTAAGGTAAGTAGTCAGAAAAGGACTTTGGCTGTTAAGCATCAACTTAGGTATCTATTATTGCAATTAAAAGCATCTTGAGTGCTAATGAGTAAAAGAAGCTATCGACTACTTAACAATTTTAATAAGGGACATAATATAATATTTTCAGAGCAACAGATAAACGCTACCCATTTTATAAGACTTCAAGTATAATAGTTAAAGTAAATGAACGAAATAGCCTCCGTTATTACCCAGCATTTTTCCAGTTCTTCTGTGAATTATGCGATATTTTTCATTGTGCAAATTAAACTCATAATTTCCAAACGTAAATCAGGGGCTTCATATGCATTTTTAACCCCTGACGTGAAAAGAGGGGTGGTTAAGGTTTGTCGTGTGTATCTGTGTGTATGTCTGTATAATTGTAGCTCTTAAACGATTGAACTAATTTTGATGCAGTAATAATTGTATTATGGTCTTATATCTTGAGTTCAATTCCATGGTAACCAAATCAATATACTACATTCATACTATAATATTATATTATTATAGTAAAAAAACTCTTTCATCATGATTCCTTAGGTTCTAGGGTTTTAGGGCATCGCACTCACGTTTAGTAAAAAGTGTCGGAATTTGATATCGGGGTCACTTGGACAGCAAATTTAGTAAATGCTTGGTGCCCTATATGGAGTGCACATCCGTAAAGCGATTGATTTCGGAACCGCGCGTGGAATAATTCTTTTATCATATTATTTTATATTATTTAGACAGCCTTACACCTGTATGTATGTCTAACAGCTTAAATCATTAAACTGCGCCCAGACGCGTACATTGTCAACAACCGAAGATTGATCGACATATTTGGGAGCCTGAGAGACTCTTTTTAGAACTCTATCCTTGTGAGCATTTCGTTTAATCGGTTCGCAGACATCCAATGAGCGTCTGCTAATTTTCTCCAATAAGTATAGATTGATTGTTCAGATCAAGAATGAATAGATTCTGATTTCGATATAAATCTAAAAAATTTGTAAATATATAAATATTTGCTAATAATAAGTAGCAAGTTGGCAACGCATCCACGCACAATTTCAAGTAAGTAGGACTTCTACCACTAGTGACCACTTAAAATACTCGGAATAGCGTTCGTTTGCTACTCATTTATAGATATAATATGTATATGATAGGGTTATATAAAAAAATCAAATGTTACTTAACTTATCAATCAGTATCCAAAGGAATTGTTAAATACCTAACTTATTATTATTTAACAAGCAGAATAATTTAAATCGTTGAAATAGGTTTACATATAAGGCACAAAAAATACAGAACCTATTACCGAGGGTTATCCTAGGCCCTATATGAATATTTATAAAAGATAATTCCATGCAGGATATTACGACCCAGTTCAAAGCTTTCACGTACTCGCGTTTATAGTTAAAACAAAGTTATTTTCAGAGAAATATTGTGATTTTTTCTGATGAATGAAGTTACCTATAGGAAGTACCTATCTACTTCCTGCGAATGAAAAATTCTGTCATTTAACACCGTGACTATAAATAGACTTCAATCAAACAACATTTTATTTAGACCTAAACAGTTCAGAAGAATCTGTCTTGCTTTATCGAACTTTCAACTGTTGTTAACGAAATTATGAATCTTCCGTTCTTTACTTTTAACGACTTGTTATCATCTACGCCCGGTGCAGTGCTAGTAAGACGGAATAGACGAGATTACATATGAGATTGCAAAAACAAAACAATGGTAGCATATTCAGCATAGCGACGACGAAGCACATTTCGTGTGCGCCCCGTCAGACGCGTGGTGTCCGAGAAGAAAAATGTGGGGCGGGGGGCCAGGACGGGGTCGACGACCTTTCAGGCGCCGTCTGCAGCGCCTTCTCAAATCTTGTATTACTTAACACGATCTATGATAACTGTCTACTGGATTCGCACTATGAATTTGTTGCCGTGACGACTTTTGGTGAAAAAAAGAGAAATCTCTGCGACGATAATAAAAAGGGTGATTCAAGGATGTTAGAGCGTTTGTCCGACAGGAAATCCCCTTACCAGAGCAACACGTATAAATGAAGTTTTATTTTTACAGAAGCGAGAAATAGACGTGTTGTTCTGATCGAAGAGAACCATAAATCTGTGTAGACTTCTTGCCGCAAATACCATCTATTATTCAGATAGACAGCCGGTTGGTGGAAGTGTTCGAGAAATGAAAAACCGTGACAGACATTAATATAGGTAAAAATAA
This sequence comes from Noctuana lactifera, assembly GCA_018231305.1. Classification (NCBI taxonomy): domain Eukaryota; kingdom Metazoa; phylum Arthropoda; class Insecta; order Lepidoptera; family Hesperiidae; genus Noctuana; species Noctuana lactifera. The sequence continues at coordinate 7,064 of DWAV01001046.1, forward strand.
TATGGTATACTTATATACCACACGGACAAATTAAATAACTTCCTAGAAAATTGATGATTAAAAATTGCACATAATTTTATTTAAATACTGATAACTTTTAAAAATAGGCTTTTATTACAAATTTGACCCTTGCCCGTGTGGTGTAGTGTTTAGCATGCGGGTGCACCTTCCGAAGGGAAGGGAACCAGGAGTCAATTCCTGGCGGGGCAGAAATTAAAATGATGAGTTTCTCGTAACATGGAGCTCGTATTAATAAAAGATAACTCTTCATTCACTCCAGCACTTCGCCAAACATTCCCAAACATCAAACTCTCCTTAAACCGTTGTGTAACGTTTTGCCTTCTAAAAGTTTGGCAGCTGTCACTTGTCTATGTCGCGTTGAACGGGTTGTGAAGCCTTATCGCGGTGAACAAATATAATATAACAATAAACTCACTGACGACCCCACAATTATGAAAGAGAAATCGAATTTCTTATCTTATGGCTTACTGAAGTTACTGATGAAATAGACGGAACGACGACATTGAACGATTCGGCGAGGCTTTTCTTTATAGGTATACTTAGGTGATTCATGTCATATTTATACCTTATATTTTGATAAAGCAATATACAACGTGTTTAGGGTACGGTGTACAGTAGGTATGAAATTGATACGCCCACGATGCCTTATGTCTATTTATATTTATTCTTATAAGCTATTGATTCAAATGAAGTGAACGGAATTCATTATTCTAAAGCAACACAGGCAACACCCTGTAGTGTGCTTCAGGATGGTTAGGAAGTTAGAAATTGTCACTAAGCCTAGTTCCTTGTAAATATAGTTTTTGCTTTTAACATAAATCATTTTTAGAGTATTCCGAAATTTTCATAAAAACGTGATTAGACCATAGACCTATTGTTACGGTAACATGAAATTAAACCGCACCTTACATAATTTTCAAAAATATAATATATATACTACAATTTACCAACCCTCCGACTCACGATGTCACGCTTAATCAAGAAATTATTTCTACCTATTTGAAAATATTACGAAAAAAAATCTTTGGTATCTGCTATAATGTCTCCCCCTAAACAGTAACCGACAACTAAAATCACATAAGAATGCCCTCGTCCTGAAAACTCCATCCTGAATCCAAGCGTTACTACTAGAACATCTACAGTCTGTGCTGGAACAAAACTATAGAATATTGGATATTAGATAAACCAAGAATACTGAGAATACCTATGTAATATTTTATACTTATCAACTCTTGTATTTAAAACTATATCTAACTAGTAAAACTAATTGATATTTCAGAAGCGGCAGGCCTAATTCTGTAGACCGTAATAATCTGCCCCAAGTGGATGTGTGGGGGAATGTATCAGACGTTAAATCTCTTCCAGCCTCATTACGATGCGATACGTATATAATATAGGTCGTATAGGTACTCGTATACTAAGGAGTCATCGCAACGCAAGTTTTTCGTACACTATCACATTTTTAAATTGCTTTTCGTCAATGCTATCGCGATGCTAAAAATTTGTTCCATATTTTTATGACTTTCTATACTTTTTAAATCAAAGTATATGATATATGCCATTGAAACGATATTTAAAGAATTTAAAAGAATTTTAATAATTTAGATTCTCAGTGCAAGTGCCAAAACATTGCCAATCGCACGGGGTGATCGGAACTTTTATACCCTACTCATCAGAATAAAAGGTAGTTCCATGAATTCTTGAGTTACACACGAACGCATTTATTTAGACGGTTTTTTTTCGATTTTTTACGCTGAACATTTTGGGCGACTAAAAACAAAAACCCTTTCATAATATCTTTGCTATAACCTATACACAGTACACGAAGAAAAAGAGAGCAGAATACTAACAGATAACAAAATAACTTAACTAATCTACATAATAGGAAAATCTCCCTTAATTATACTGTTCGAAGTCAATCGACGTCTGACCTAAATCTGCATTTGAATAAAGACTGTGCTCAGTCTTTAGACAACTTTAGCACAATCTCAGCGCCATCTTAATAATTCCAATCTCGCAAGCTCAATGTAAACAGGGCTGCAGTGTAAGGATTAGGGTGATTTGATGAAGTTTCCGTGCCCGGCGCGAGGCTCTGACGGCACTAGATACCATCGAGCCTTTCAATTATCACGGCTAACGAATGTGAAACTGGGACGGGCGAAAAAATAAAACTATGTCTATGCTAACTTCACAAAGGAAAAAATTCCGTGTCAAGCTGAGTAATTTCAGTAACTGGATTGGAATGAAACTAACTTGACTGGGGAAAATTCAATTTGAAATTTAATTCGTCTCCGGTAAAAATTATTGAGTTTATTTTATTCTTATATAACAAATATCTATTATAAGCGTTTTATAAGTATCGCCACATAAAACAATATTTCGTATATCCGTCATCCGTCACATAGATATAAATAAATGATTGAGCAATATAATTTTCCATCCAAAAGAACACATTCAAAAGAATAAGGCCTGAGATCGGAAATCAATAAAGAAACTTTTATAGATGATGTGACACAATCTCGGATGGCCAATAATGCATTCTGGATCCCAATCTATCTTATCCATCTCATGAAACTTTCCGAGCAAGATACGACGGATTGAGTTTCCCAAGTTTCCCTTCGATAACGTTTGGCTTAACCTGATTCAATTTTATATATTTTTATTGCTTCATCCATGAAACATTTACAAAGATACCTGTTGGATAATGTAATAAGTTATGACAAATAAGTGAATGAATTTAATGGATAATCTTAAATCTATCTCGAGGTGGTAAGATTTCAGTGACGGCGAAAAAGTCAGTAAGGAGCTTCTCCTCGTAGCCCTGTTACAATAGGCAATGTCGAAGAATTATTCTGAAATTGATGCGTTCATAGATCTGATAATAACGGTCACGTCTCCACGTAAAATGGCAACTTTGGTATAACCGGTATAATTTGGCTCAAAATTATAGAGTAGGTAAGTATTCACTTACCTGCTTTAAAGATTTTAGTCTTCCATAGACCTCAAATACCTACACGAGTACGGAATAATAATCTTTCGTTCCTTCATGTTTTCAGAGCGAACTAAATACCAGAAATGCTCAGGAATTTAGCTTTCAATTCCGCCAACTCGTTAACCTTATTACGGAGGTTGGGTCCCACCCTTCAGTGAATACAAATAGGATCAACTTTTAACATCCGCGTAAGACAAATAGGGATTTTTCAGACAACATTCGCCATGGTATTTTAACTCATTTATTACCTAAACTAGCTTATACCTAGACTTCGTTAGTGTGAACTACCATTCAATAGCTATTATTTTAACGTGATTTACTAGTTGGCAACAAACTAATCATTCTCTAATACTAACATTAATCTATCCATTCCTTCAGACTTACAAAATTTCGAAATGAAATTCTTATTTCGAATAATAGGATAAAACAATATAAGGAAGGATAAGAACAAATAGGATAGAATATTCTTCTGCAAATTTCTTCGAACTACAAATAAGTGCTTATTTTATTATTTCCTGGAGAAAGTAAACGTAAAATAATAAGCATATTAGTCCAATTATCGTGTTTTTACCAATCTATTTGGAAAACGAATTACATGTCATTCAATTAACCGCGCATCGTCGGGTTGGCCGAGCGCGCCGTGATCAATCACTTCGTGTGATACTCTCCAAACAACGCTGGATGTCTCGCCTAGACAGTATAATCAACTGAGAAAATGTAATGAATAAATATGACCATATCTTATGAAGGTACCAATAAAGATTTTCTTTCTGACTGAGCACATTTGTTACTTCGAATACCTTTAATCATAGGTACAAACCTACCAACCACATTTGTTGTTTCGAGGAACAATTTATGACGCAATCTAGTCTTTGCGGTTTATCTGAAGATCCAAGATGTTTTTTCACATTGTATTATTATTATATATCTAGATATTATGAGTATTCGCGAAGAAAAGCGGCAGATTTTAAACATGATGTGATCGTGTGAAAACTGGGCTTTGTAGAGGCTTTGGCGAGAAAAACTTTTAAGGCTAATTGCATTTACCACCTTCATGCCGACATAGTTAAAAAGTTAAAAAGTAGAGAAATTTACTTGTAATCGGAAAAATGAGCACATTTAATCTAGGCCAGCGTTCCCATCGGATTTGTTTTAACGCAGTCGTGCTAGTCGTAGTTAATATAGATATCTCGATAAACATCTTCTAGTTAGTAAGTTAGCCTAATTAATAAACACAAATTATCTGAAATCTCGTTTGGATTACACAAAAACGTTTAGACATCAAAGAATTACGTGAACTAATTTATGAAGCCAAGCTGTAAAAATTCAGGTTACTCTTCAGTTAAACCATGCACCGTATAAAAAATAAATCATGTTTCACTTTATAGCTGTGTTTCCTTTTGCACAACACAAGTATTTTCATTCCAAATGTAATTGGAAAACTCGCTACAGTAAAAGTCAGGGGTGACGCGCGACGATTTGGCGGCATGGTAAACTGTCGCGAACCCAGTTTATGTTATTACCAACTCAACTTTTGAAGAAATAAGGATTTTTTCTTGTTTTACCAGATAAGCCTAGTTAAGTTGTAATCTAATTTATTTTTAAATTACCTTTTCCAATCACGTATCTTCTAGAGTTTTGCCATCCAAATAAATTTAAAGTTAAGCCGCATTTAATTATCTTGCCGAATTATGTAGCATAGAATAGCTGGACTACACTGACAATCAAAAATATTTGTGGTCTTGGCGTCTTGATATAATTATGCTACCTGACTGTTATTAATTTAAGATAAATGTGAGTTTAAGCAATGATACCTAATATTATAATAATATCTGATATCCAAACCGAAAAAAAATTATGTATGAAAGAGAGTATTCGCAGAGGACAAAACAATGAAATTATTTATATTTATTTTGATGTAATGTTTTATTAATATATTCAACACTATCCATCGGAAATGAAGCTCTGAAAAAACATATCACTAAACCAAATTGGTTTCTGCTGCCAAAAAAACAATGACCCTAAAAGTTGGAACGAATAGAAAAGAATCAATGCCTACATGGATTTTGGGTACAGGTAAAAGCGAATTGCGATGCAATGAACAGAAAAAAGATTTTACGAAAAAGAGGGAAATACTGCCAGTAGATAGGTATGTAAGGACCGTGTAGTACTTGTTTTTTATTGCAGGAGCGTGTGCCACGACTACAACACATAACTCTAAAGTGCAAGTTAAAATGATACATTATAACTTGTAGAGCTTGTACATAATATGGTTCACCCGGGAGGCCTCATAACGTGTTTTTAAAATACATCCCTACCAACATAGTAATACGAATATCAGTTGTGAGGAGTCCAATTAACGACCAAAGTACGCGCAACGCAACGTAAGCATAGTAGGTAGCTATAAGTTGTCAAGTCAATAAGACTGAAGAAGAGCGTAGGCAACATCGTTCTTTAAGACCAAGTTGGCCAACGAGACATGATAAAAATTATCAGAACTATAAGACTTAAGCATGAAAAAGTATTAAAATGCCGTTCGGCTTGAAACACATCAGTCGTTATCGAACGTAAAAGTCATCCTCGGCATGATAAATCGTTTCCCTGACCCGCTTACAAATACACATCGAATAATATGTTGATGGAAATATTGAACATGGACCGCGTATAGAGAGCTGGAAGCAAACAACATAATAACTAAATGAAATGTCTACATATTTTTATCGATCATTCGTCCCTTCCCTCCGTCTTCATAACAAAACGTTCACTCAATATGAACGAAAACAAAATTACAGTTCTTTATTAAATCCTACTTTTAATTTGAGGATTCCACGTCGTGACTCGATTCCGGAAGTGTTCATTGAATTACTCGATTGCCAGCGCCCAGATTGTCAAGCAGATTGCACAGATGAATGAATTTCCTTCGAAAAAGTATAAAATATTTTACATTTCAATGGAAAGTTTTGAGGGGTCGGCCGCATACATCAGGTACACAATAAAAATGTTAATGTATTCGATTTTATACATATTTATTATTGCATATTTGATTACTAATGAATAAAGGTAGATATATAACTACCTACACCTTGACTTTCATTAGGTGAATGTAAATAACTGAAAAATAAAACGTTTTGACTTTAACTATAAGCAGTAAGCAGCTTTTAATATATAACATTTATTATGATATTTAACCTTAAAACAATCCTATCCTAAGTAGGTACCTAAGTACATTCGTCACATAGTTGTATTTCATTATTTATGTAGGTAGGAGATTTGTTCTAGGTTCATTTAAAACATATTATAAATATGTAGATACCTATATCATTTAGTTGGATCGTGATAATAAAATTCACACAACTGATATAATGTATGTTATGTTGCATTATTGTACATTTTTCAATCCCAAAATAGATATTTTGATTAAGCTTGTGAAATGTTGGGTTTGACCTTTCAGAGACGTGCGGAAATTTAATAAACAACTGTCAGAGCTGTGGGTATTTATAACGCATTGAAATTCGTAACAACAAACATACCTACTGGTATAACGAACGTATACCTACACTTTTTTCAAAATAATTTCATAAAACGATTTTTGTTTACCAAAAATCTTTTGATTTCGTAGAGGAGAAAAAATTGGTAAATAAATAACACACACTAAGCTTATTCTGCTGCTACTCCCTTCAAGGTTCCGTACCATCACACAATACAAAACTGCCACAAACTAAACATTTTCCTCATTCCAGAACAACAATTTCTGACAATCGATGAGAAAGGATTTTTCTCAAAAGACAACCACGTTGAATTTATATTAATATATCACGAATAACGTTCTCTGTAAAGTTGGCTAGTTGGATGGCCTTTGTATGTAAAACTTAAGTCTAAATACGTCCTCGGAGACCACCGGAGCCATTAAAAGTTTACGAACACACTACCGCCATTGAATGTAGGTAGTATGTAGGTATGTATACACGCTAACTTGCAAATTCATTACGCTTCACGTGAAACTTAAATTTCTTAATTAATTAGTTATAATATGGGATATACATATACATTTGTCACCATCAAATTAGTTAACCGTTAGTTTACAATATAAAGGGCGAGGGAGACGAGTTGTCAGCAGATTACGAAATGACGAAAAACTGTGAATTGTACCATATCATTAACTGCTTGTTAACATTAACAATCAGATTTTTAGTTGACATCTTTTAGTTGAATTCCGTGGAAATCGCGTCGTACAAAAATAATTAAAAGAAATAAACGCATATTCCCCACTCCATTAGAAATGATTGCGGCATTCTAAATACTTTATCGAAAAAAGGTTTAATTATAACCCCAATATACAAAATTAATAACTGTTTTTGCTAACTGCTAAACCTCTTGGTTCGAAAAGATAGCACTGATGGTAAGCACTCCCGAGGACTCCAGTAAAGTGGGGTTCGTGGTTGTATATCAGGTACTGGTTCTCTTCAGCTGCATTGACGAAGGCATGGCTACTCCTCCTGCATTCGCTCACGAAGAAGTCCATGAAATAGCGGTTAGCTTTTACAGCTTCTGCAGAATGTGGATAGTTCTTGCTTAGTTTCCACTCAAAAGCTACCTTCTCCGGATGGAACTGGATTCCGTAAAACGGATACCTGTAAGTATATTTTGACGTATTGTAATTATAGTTTGTAAGTGTAAATAAATGTATATAATATGAGGGAGACTCCCATATAACCGAATATATACCTACCTTACCTACCTTAGCCAATAGGGTGCCTAAAGCCGATGTACTGTGTTATTTGACGTTCATCGAGTGTATAGAAATACCTTATGATAAATAAAAATTTATTTATCCGAATCCGACATCGTATAGCCCACAAAATCCCACATAAGATGGTTTATAGTCCTTTCTTGGAATTTTTATATTTAC